>RKSS01001476.1:4691-35392 GCA_009829855.1 Neofusicoccum kwambonambiense
TACTACTGGTAAACAGGAAAAACGGAATAAGGAGAGGAAGACATACCTGAGTAGAGAGGAGGGGTTTTTGCCTGGTGAACAAGGTTTTCCCCCTCATGTAAAATAATTGCAGATAGCCAGCCCCGCATGGACCCGTAAGGGAGCTATATCGGGAAGAAATGAATTTATCTATCTATAGGGATGTATGAGATACACGTGCAAAAATAAATTTCCGTTCTTTTCTTCTGTGAACAGTAAGCTAGCTCGCTTGCTATATGGACGATAAGGACGAAAAGAAACTGCAAGCCAACGTAACCTCCGATCCTGAAACTCTAGCATCACCTTCATTCTTCAGGGCCGCAACCAGACTCCAACAATGTTGAATAGACAGTCGCCCTCTCGAACTTAACCATTTGAATTGTCCGTATACCAGGTTACTGAACGTCACATTTCGCCTTGTGGCCCCAGCCCTTGAGGGTCGTCCTCAATTCATCCTTTTTACAACCGGCATTGCTCGTGACTTGGAAAGGGGCACCAGTTCTGCCGTACCAGTACGCTTCCTACAACAAACATGTAAGTTTAGTAATTTGTCTCATGAGGACAGTCGATAGCGCCACATACCAGGGCAAAATACATGTGGTTATCATTGTTGCGGCAAGCCAATGCCGGGTCGAGAGTCACAAGCTGTTGGCAGGCGCGAGCGCCGTAAGTCCTCCCCTTGTATACCTTTTCATCCGGGGAAAGTTGATCGTCGATTTCGGTTACAGGTCTACCAGACATATCAGTTAAACATAGATAGGCATATCACTGCTAAAGCAGAAGTACTTACATCTGCTTTTTCGTAGTGGGGTGTCTGTTAAAAGTTTGGCTAGTAAGTCTGGAGCAATGCCTGCCGAAGTAATAGTTAGTATAGGTGCAAACATTTATTTCGCAATACATACAGCAGCTCGTGTAGCAATATACTTCCCAGGCATTCCATTTTGGAATTCGCGTATTTGTCCAGATCTGAGACTTTGATTTGAGAAAGCGAAGGATGGTCCATGGCACTTCCATACAAAGTGATGGTGCATGCGGTATTGGTTGACGTTGTTTCTGCATCCGTTGTACCGGAGCCGTCCTTCCCTCCCCAGTTGGCTCTGTCAACCTCAATCGTAACCGTGTCCCAGGCCGGTTCGCCAAGGATTTCACCCGCATATACTTGCTGCTGGCCTGCAAAATGCCTGTAAAGAGCTCTGAGCCGGGTGGGAAGCTCGTTATTCTCAGTGCTGGCGAAGTATTTCCCGTAGACATTCGATACATCGGATGGATCATAGCTGATCGAAAGTGCGGAGTTTGCTAGCGTCCGCACGTCTCGCCACGCTTGTTCAATCTGTGCCACGTCCTTTTGCTGAACGCTAGAACCAATTATCCACGGGACATTGGCGGTGACTCGTTTCTCGATCGTAGAGATGACAGCGCCGTAGGCAGTCGAGGGTAAGGCGGCTGAAGTAGCCAAGAAGAGGACCAAAGACTTCAACATCTTCACGGCCTGAATCTTTTATGATGTGATAGGAGAGATATGTGGGAGAATTTGGTGAGAGAACCTGATCGATGAGATGATTTGAAGAGTGTGCTGGGTGTCTGTTAGCTGTTACCATCTGCGAATTATCATGTTAAATACCCTCGTTTGAGAGTATTCGACACTCTTTTTCTGAGCAGACGTACGTGGTCTTTGCCAACAATAGAAACATCTTTCAGGATTCAAAAATTGTTAGGAACCTGTTGTTAGTGTTGGAAGGCGTTACCATGTTGGTGTTGGGTTTCCCACTGAAATGCAAGTTGGCGGCGTGGTTCAACTCTCATGACTCGTTCCTCGAAGTGAGAGACGTTATATTCCCATTATGTGTTCATGCTTCACTAATTGCTATTTGTTTCATACCAATTAGATAAACTGAGTAAATTCAATTCGTACAGATGCTTTCTTTATACTAATCAACCGAAAACATCGCCATGGCCAGATCTTCAGGCTAGCGGTCATGAAGATAACCTCATCGACGGGATTAAGGAAATAATTACGTTCCTTGCTAGTAAGAAGTTGCTGAAAGGGAAAAAAAAACAGTATATTACCGCAACACAACCATCACATTTTATAGACGGATCAGACTAGCTGTAACGACAAGCACACTATTTCTCATTTCCCTATGCACGGGGAGGGGGGTATAAGAGGCCCCTAAACAATCACTTGGAATTGGACGTACTCCATCCTTTTGCTCTGTTTTTACAGTAGCACGCCGCTCAGAATAGTTGAAAAGGGATATAATTTGATAGCAAGAGCCTCAACCTCAAAATGAAACAGAATCAAACGCAGAAAGCCATACTCCCTTGCCAAGGCATGGGTAACTGTACTTAGTCCATCTGCGAATATCATTGTAAGCATACGTTGCTTGTTCGGGAGCAAATTTCTTACCTCGCACTGAGGCTCAGCTCCATAGTACGCATTGCAACCTTCGACAATGGCCCAAGTAGCTGATAAATCTTATCAGCTTTTGCCAAAGAATAGGAATAGATGATCATGTCTTACCCCCAAAGTACATCATAGCCTTCTTCTTCTCCTGGAAAGTGTTCGCATTGTCAATAGTCTTGAAGGTCTCATAGATTACTCTGGCGAAAGAGCAGCAGGTGGCTTTTCGATCGTCTCTAGCCCGGAATTTGGTAGAAGCGAAGTTGTGATTGAGAACATCCGGGTCCCGATCATCGATAAGGGAATGCTTGAACAAGTTGCTTGGGTTTAAGCACGTGCCATCTGCACGGCATGGGCCGGGATAGCAGCACTCATAGTCGACAAAGAAGTTATCGCAGTTTTCCTTGGCGGTCTGCAATTCTGTGGCGCCTTTTCCCATAACCTTCTCGACCTCAACCTTGCAAAGATTGGCGAGTTCTTGGTGGTTATTGAGTCCGAGGCATTGCTGGCAGCCAAGTGCTTGGACTGAGGCGAAGAGGGCTGGAAGGACAACACCAAGGGTAGTGCAGAAATACATTGTGTGTGTGTCTTGATATGTAATGGATGAAAGAGGCAAAGTTATGGTCGGAGGGAACTTGGAGTGAGGAGATGACAGAAGGGCAGAGCTAAACGGGCGTGAACTGACATTCTATAGAGAAAATGGCAGCGACGGTGAAATGCAATGTAGCATTATTTGATGTTCTGGTGAAGATGTTGGAGCTGACGTATGGGTAACGAAACAACTGCGGCGTCGACACAGCTGTGCGGCGCGGGACTGTTGGGTTGGCATACCAAGATACCAACACATAACATGTAGGATCATTCGAAGCCGATATCGAAATAGAACACCAAGTGTTGGCAGTTCCTCTTGGAAGGCCAAGGGGCAAACGACTATGAGTGCTGAGGAACCAATATCGGGAACTCTTACATGGATCCTGTACCAACCTCCCCCCTTCTGACCTGTTTTGCCTAGCCGGAGGAAGCTTTGTGAAGATGATAACACTTGTCAGGATATGCAGCACGAGAGAGCGAGTCTTTGGGTACGTTGGCAACAGAATGCTGCCACATATGCGACATTAGGGTAACTGAGATGTTTGTCTGTCTTGAGATAAATAGAGCAGTATTTCACACAATTCTCCGAGCAGACAGACATCCAGCAACCCAGCTCTCACGACATCACAACGACAAGAAAACTTACTACCCGATTCCATCAAATTTTCTCCACCTCAGATCAACATGCATCACTCATATCTCATCCTCACTTTCGTCACAAGCCTCGCAGCTGCCTCGCCCATTGCTAGCTTCGTTGACAAGACTGTCGATGTTCAGACTAGCACACCGTCCTTTCCCGTCCCTGGAAACGAGACCGACGTCGCCAAGCGCGATGAGGAACTGGGATTCAACTTCAGCAAGCTCCCCGTTTTTGACGACGACGATGACGACGACGACGATAACGACGATGAATCGACCGATGGCCAGAAGAAGCGTCGTGGGGTTGAGCATAAAGTTACCTGCGGCGAGCGCAAAGGACTTTGGACGAGTACGGCTACCTTCAAGAGTTATGTGACGACATTCTGCAACGGAATGAATGGTAAAAGAGTCGCTTACTACAAAATTGACGGGAACGACGAGAAGGCAGCATGGTTGCAGTACAAGTTGAATGGCAATGTCGGCGTGACTTATCCCGATAAGAAGAAGAATCTGGAATATGAATTTGTTGGTGAGTGGCCGAAAAAAGCCTTTGGAATGAATTGAGTAGGGGCCGCTAACTGAGATGTAGGGGGCATCCTCAACACAAAGTTTAAGGAGGGCTACTTGGTCGACGCTGACGTTTGCAATAAAATCTTATCAATGCTGACGGATTCCCAATACGGCCATTACTGTCATGGCAACATAAACGACGATACGAAGGGCGGTGAGTGTCTGAATAATAAAGATGCTGTGGTAAAGAAGAGCCGCTGACGAATTTCTTATCAGGAGCGGTCACCGTAGTCGATATTGGAAAGTTCTATGGGTATGTCAAGCCAAAGCCACAGTAGCTCTTTCCAGTACCGTCAGCTGGAACGACGGCTCTTGGCTGGTGGATGGAGCACCGGTTATCTTTTGATCTTGGCCCACCACCCGTAGATTGAACAATACGAAGTCCTTTACAGAAAAGAAATTTCCCCAGCTCTTTCCTTGAAAGTGGTGCTTTGAATCGACAGCAAAAAAAAATCAAGGGGGAGCGCAGATAATGTCTTTGATGTTATCCCCAATTTCTGAAACCTTTGAGTTGTCCGACTCGGATAGCCTTGCCCGATCGAGCTCGAAAGACTGCAGGCCACGCAGCGGGAGAAGTGGTTGGAGTAGATGCTCTTCGGTGTCCCAGCCGATGTAGTAGCGTACACCATCTAGACGTAGCCGAAGGTGTTTCAGACCAGGCATCTGGGTGGCTGCAATTTCCCAGAGAGGGCCCCACCAGTGCTGGGGGCTATCGCAGTAATCTACAATGTAATAAGGATGGAGATCATGGGCCCAGGTAACGTGCAGAGAGGCAACGGAAGCCAGGCGCTGCGAAGGGACCGTACGGGCGAAATAGACAAATGTCTGAGGATGGTTGACATCAAAGACGTTTTGGGTGTAAAGAATATCAACCGCTTCCTGATATATGGCTCGACAGGTCATCAGCAGAGCGAGGGTGAGCGATGACGGCGGAAAGTCGTAGTGCTTATGCTCGTAGAGGACGTCGACCTGGTTGGCCATGCAGGTACGCGCCTGGTCAATATCGACGTTGGTGGATGTGCAACGCACGTGACCAACACGGCGGCGGCGGAGAAACAGGTGCACAACACCAGGCGGGGCTAGAACATAGCTGTAGATCTGGAGGCGAATCTCAACTGGAAGTGAGAAGAGAGGGCTGGAGCCCTGCTGAGGGATGTGAGACAGTTTCGAAAGACGTCGGCGAGCCGGTGGAAGCGGAATTGGCAGGTTTTCCTTGTCATCGAGCACGTGCTCGGCCTGCGCTTTCATCCTAAGAGCCGCAGTGCCGCATCTTTGTCGCGGGTATCGCCAAGGACGAAAGTGCCGGTCCACCCGTTCCCAGATTCTGAAGGGCATCGTAGAGGGCTGGAATGATGCTGGAGGTTGTTGCTGTGGCAGGCTATAGGCAACAGCACTGGCACATATATGAGCGAGAATGGTGTGGCACAGCAATGTGGCCCGAGCTCTTTCTTGACCCTGTTCCGTACCCCCGGGCTGCCGGTCAGGTGTTTACTCGCGTGTTAATAGGCCCGTCCCTCGTATCGTAGGCACGCCTTGGCAAGTGGTGCTTACGGGATGCAGGAGGTATCTAATTACACGCGATTAGACGTCTAAGCGAGGTGGAATCAACGGAAGGTAACACCGCTGGTCTCGCAGCACCGCGGCCCGGCGCAAAAACACAACGCGCACCGGGGACGACAATTTCAGGGAGAGAGAAACACATTTGGAGATGCAGGACTGGACTACGCGACATTGTGCAGTCGCGCCGCCAACCACGACCAGCTCCGCGCCGCCAACCACAACCATCTCCACGCCGCCAACACCGAACAACTTTACTGCTTTCAATTTGAAAACCAGGCAATTTGACGTTGTCAACACATTCCCGAGTGTTCCAATTGATGAACAGATCTCGACGAACCTGGCACACTCAATGGCCAGCCGATTTTTCGTGAGTGCCGTGTAGAACCGTTCAGACTCAACATCACCAAGCTAAATACTGCTGCTGTCTCCGTCGACAGCATCATTTCGGGGAAGTCCGCGAATATCGAGGATTGGCAGTTCCGTCAAAGAGACGCGTCCAGGCACGCAAGGACGCATGGTGTGCAACGTACTTGCAGTTGGTCTTTATGCGTTCTGCCGGTTGCGCTCGTGAGTACGCGTTGGTCTGCGACGCTGTACTACTAGTACGTGCGAGGTACGACCGTGTACGTCGCGGTTTAGGCGTTCGGCACGTCTCCGATTCTGCTCTTAACGACCTGTCGAACACTATACCTAATTGGTACTAGTCTATATCCCCGGTCCTCTAGCGACCTAATGGCTTAGCGCCTAGCCGCGGCAGGCACGTATATAAAAGGGCGCCTAGTGCTACCCGCTAGTCCTTCTTAGACCGAACCATACGTTCTAAAATAAAGCGTAAGGGAGAGGCTATCTATATCTTAGCTATTAAAGAAGAACTTAGCGGTATTATATCAAAGATAGCTATAAGAACCTTGTTAAAATCTAACGCGAGAAGCTAATACTTACTAGGGTGTGGATGCGTTGTTATTAGTAGATATCGCTAAGACTAATAGTGCGAGATCTAATAGCGGCGTTACTATTCCTATTATCCCTCTATTTTTATTAGTTGGTGGTCCTCTTAACGTCTAGGAGTAGCTTATAGATGCTTTCCTCTAAGCCTATAGATTCGGACATTCCTCTTTCTTTACTATCTTATAGTCTAAGATAGCCTAAGATTATAGCCGGGCTCGATTCTAAAGAAGTATTAAACGATATTTTTTACGTTGTCGTAGCTATCTTTTAGTATTTTATACGGTAGTAAGAGACCTAGCTACTACTAGTTGAATATCTAGAAACGGTAACGTTATCTAAAAGGTGCTAGTCCTAGGAGTACGGACCTTACGGTTATATTCTTCTTGTCTTATATTCTCTCTTTTCCGCGCGCTTAGCTACGGACGTAGATAGCTATTATCGTACTAAGACTTCTAATTCTACTATTAAGCCGGAGCTTTACCGCCTAGTCTCTAATAATATACTCTATAGTTCGTAAACGACCGCCTTTAGGTTCCTAGCGTCGCTTAGTCACAGTCTCTAACTTTTACCCGTTAAGTTAGTAGAATTAGGCTATAGGTTATTGTAAGGACTAGAGGAAAACAGGGAGTTTAGAGATGGTATATAAGCAGTTAGCTTCAATTGACAGACGAATCCTTAAGGGATTCGGGCTGACCGACGGTGGGCCGACGGTATATATCTAGCTAGGCGAGGTCACGTGGTTATCACGTGACCCGCGGGCTCTTCGCATGCGTTTCGCATGCGGAACGCACCATTAGGACCTGCAGTGGGCTCGGGAGCCTTATAGTTATCGACCTAATATTATAAATAGACTATTATAATAGTCTTATCTCTAGTATAGGCGGCTAATTAGTACGTCTATCACCTAAGGTCTTGCTTCTAACTACTATAATCTAGCCAATAGATGCAGTATAGTTTACTTAAATAGGTATTAAGGTCGTTAGTATAATCCGTAACGAGCGGTACCGAGGCGGTAACCCTATAAAATAATTACTAGATAAATAGGGCTATATAATAGTACGGTAGGAATCATGTAGATTATACCAACGATTCGATTAAGGATTATATCCTCTAGCTAGTCTACTATATTGTAAAAACTCTGGTATTATTTAATAGTAAGAGCCGAAGGAGGATATAGTCGAGATAGTCGATTAAGGCTGTATAGGAACTTATCTTATCTCTTACTATACTACTATTACGGTATAAAGGATGTGCGCGTTTATAGGAAATATAAGGCTCCTAAGGCTACTATAGTCCTAGAGGTGCAAACTACCTACTCCTTATAGGCGAGTAGTATACGAGGTCGTACAAGTCACGTAACCCTCGCTTAGCTAGATATGACTACCTGGCCCATAGGCCAGTCCGAATCCCCTAAGGATTCGTCTATCAATTAAAGCCAACTGCTTATATGCCATCTCTAAACTCCCTATTTCCCTCTAGTCCTCACATTATCTACTAGTTTTCTTCTTTATAGATGATATTATTATTACCTTTTAAAAAGAGGATAAAGTATACGCTAATACCTTCTAAGAGAAGCTCTTTAAGGTATATAAGATACGAGTAATAGGAGAAGTATAGTAGTTCCTTACTATAAGGATTATCCGAGACCGTGAGAAGCGTTAGTTATAGCTTTCTTAGAAGTCCTATATTAATAGATTAATTAGTAAGTACGGCGTTAAGGACTACTCTTTTATAAGAACCTCTCTCCCTATAGATAAGAATATTAGACCTAATAATAATCTTGCTATAGCGTAGGAGATTCGTACCTATCAAAGTATAATCGGCTCTATTAACTTCGCTACTATTTGTATAAGGCCTAATATAGTATTTACCTCTATATAGCTATTAGAGTATCTTCGTAACCTATCTAAGCGTTATATCTATCTCGCTAAGTATGTCCTCTCTTACCTAGCTAAAACCAAGTATTATAGTATCTACTATTACGGTAACAGCTCTAATAAGAAGAATATCTTTACAATTAGTAGTGATGCGTTATATACTAACGACGTTAAGACTAGACGAAGTTACTAAGGATTACTATATATGTTATATAACTCTCCCATTAACTAGCGTGCAACCAAGTAGCTAATAGTCACTATATTAATAATAGAAGCTAAGCTTCTAGCCCTCTTGGAAATAGCGAGGTAATACTACTAGTAGAAGCGCCTCTTCAAGCAACTAGACTATAACCCGGGTTATCTCATTTAAGTTTAATGTGACAACAAGTAGACCCTACGCCTTATGGAAGAGAATGTGGTAAAACTAGCCACCAAACTCCGCCATGTGGACATCTACAGTCACTGGTTGCGCCAGGAGACTCAGGCAGGCAACATCCACTTCAGGTGGACACCAACTGCCAGTATGTTCGCTGATAGGCTAACCAAGCCGCTACCAAGGTAAAAGCACAGGACGTTCGTGGCCTAGCTTGGCCTTCTACCTGCGCCAACTTAGCGGTAGAATCTTTCCTTATATTTGTTTGTGTTCTTGATAATTTTAATAAAGATGCTTATCCCTACGCATTAAGCTATCTTCTCTACGAAGCGAGATCTTAACACTCGCTAGTATTTAGTATATCTCTATGTTGCTTAATAACACCATTCGTTTATTATCGTATACTACTAAATCGGGCAAAGCGACGATTTGCCACTCTATAAAGGGGGTGTGTTGGAATTCACGTGTACCTAGATACTACATTAGGTATAGCGTCATGGTTGGGTATAAGTCGGGCACCTCTCCTACCCCCCTTACCAACTCATACCAAGAATCGTACTACATTCTACACCGCGTTAATTGTTAATAGTTTGAAAGAATCTTTTCTTAACGTTTAAATCGTGTAAAAAGATCTTAATATTAGTCTAACTAAGTCTTATAGGTCTTATAGGCTTCTAGAGTAATAGCTTAGCCTTCTCTTAGCTTAGAGAGTTCTAGGAATTATAGTTCTATAAGCTATATAGGCTTAGTTACTTTTAATAGATCTATAAGGTCTTAAATACGTGTTGTTTTAGCGCGGCTTTGTACTAGATAAAGTTATTTATCCTAGTCTAATACTTTAGACAGAATAACTATTTTCTTAGAAGGGTCTACTATGGTAAAGACTAATATAAACTAAGTAGGCATAGGCTACTTGTAAAGCTATAGTAGGCCTACTAAAGGCTAACGTGAACTACTACGTACTATTATATGTAGTTACGTAGAAGAACTAAATACTAAACTACTTGCTTATCGTAGTATATAGTATAGAAAGACTTGTTATAGAAGGTGTACTTGAAAGAATACTTATTAGCGCGTGGTATGCGCTTCCGGGCTTATAACTATAAAATAGTACGAGAAAGAAGACGCCGCTTCTTTTCTTATTATTGCTACTAAGGTCTGCTATATACGTGTAATAATTGGATTTACGGAAATACGCATAATTGGAGTAAATAAGGTGTACGGGGGTAAGTGTATGATGCGGTAAAAAGTAAAGAAAGAACGCGTGTAAATAAAAAAGCAAATGAAGCACGTGATTACGGGCCAATGTGGTTGACAGTAGACGAAACTACAACCTTTAGTGGAGGTTTCTCCCACACATTAAACACCTTCTGATCCACCATCCACTTGCGGCTCTCCTCACACAACTCCAGGTCAAAGTGCCAAAAGACCATAGCGAGGACAAGCCGCATCTCATGGTAGGCAAGATTCTTGCCAATGCAGTCCCGAGGCCCGAATCCGAATGGCTTAGCCACAGCCTTGTCGTCGTTGACAAAGCGCGCATCCGGAATATTCGATAGCCAGCGCTCGGGAATAAAAGAGTCCGGATCCGTAAAATTCTTAAACGAGTGATATGCTGCGAAGTGAGAGACATATACAACTACCTAACGTTGAAGAAAAAGATGAGTTAGTCCTCTGTCCCAAGACCAATATTCCAATAAAAATTTGAGAACCTACGTCTCCAGGTATTGCTTGCCCGCAAATGACCCCACCTTCTGGAGGGACTTTCCTCCAGGTACCATTAGGGAAGGACGGGTACATGCGCAGGCCCTCTTCGATGCACGCTTGCAGGTACGGCAGCTGAGCCAGCGTGCTTAGATCCATTTGATCAGCGCTCTTGAATGTCGAGCGAATCTCGCATGTGAGCCGCTTCCGTGCACTGTTGTTAGTTAAGAGCAACCAGGTTATACCACTCAGTGCTGTGGCTGTCGTCTCCGAGCCAGCAACCATGAAGTCGCTGGCTATATTATTCATCTCCCATCGCTGAAGCGTGAGCTCTTTATTGTCCTGGTTGCGCAGCACGAACTTCCAGAAGTCCGCACGATCCTCCTCGCTACGGGCCATCCGCCTCTCCACTCGTTCGGCCGAGAACGTGCGGTGCTCTTTCATCTGCTCGCGTAGCCGTGCGGGTACAACATAAGAGCTGAGCTTGGCTAATTCTGGGAAGTACATGTTCAGGACTCCCATGATATTCATCAGTTTGAACGAGTCAAAGACAGCTTGCACCCACGGCGTATATGTCGATCTGTCAAGCAGCCCGAGCGGCTCACCAAAGGCGAGGTCGCTCATGATGTCGAAAGATACGAAGTTGTAGCCGTGGACCATGTCGAATATGCGCGCATCATCCGCGTCGGAGGTCTTCGGTAGCTGCGCAATGTCGTCTAGTTTGGCAATCAATAGATTGACATATTTGCGCACGATTGGCTCTTGCTCCTTGAGCGCACGCTCGGAGAATGCATGGGAGACGAGTCGTCGCCGCCGCTGGTACCCATCGTTGATGACGACGAGGCCAGAGTCGCTCGTATCCAAGCCGAATGGTACCAGGTCCTTAGGGAACGCCCCGCCCTTCCCTCCTGTTCGGTGTCCGTGGATGTCCTGCCACGCCTGGCTGGTTATGAAGGAGAGCTCATTTGGAGCTGTGCGGACAACTTCTCCATACTGCGCATGCATCTCCGTCACCACTTGGTGCATTACGCCTCTCAAGCGGGCATGAGCCAGAGGCCACGTCGTAGCTCGAGACCAGAACGGCCCGGGAAACTTGCGTAGTGGATGGAAAAAGATATTGTAGAGAACTGAACACGTGTTATAGAGTATCTATGAGAGAGTTAGAGTTATGAGAGTAAGTAGAAACGTTAGATGTGATATTTTAAATTACCAGTAGCAGTGCCATAACTGCCAGGGCTGTGGCCGTGGAGTACATGGTGTGACAGTATACTCGTAACTACCAGGGTTACTAGGTTGCAGCAGGTGCCTTGCGAGTCCTTAGGGTGTGGGTAACGAAACAGGTGTCTGAAGGGTCTTAGTGAAGTGTTGCCGTGTGAAAGGAGGGTTACAATTTATATCTTGGGGGAGAGACAAAAGGCCAGAGACATGAGACCAAGCAGAAGACGTGGAAATGGCCAACACTACGTTGAACTCAAGGCTTGACGATCGGCAACTGCGCGTCTGTGCAGTGTGACTGTGCTCAGATGCATTCTATACTCAGAATCATGCAGTATGCTACCCGCTAGCAAGACGTTTACGTTTAGATGAGGCCTGGCCTTTCACGCTTGTAAATTGGAGACAGATGTTCTCGAGTATGTCTAGTAAAGGTAAGATGATACAGCTTAGACGTTCTATTAGTAAACTTCTCGGATAGAAGAGGGACGAATATACATTCTCGCCGCGAAAAGGAGACTTAGAGATCCGAATCAGCGGCGATCAAATCGGGCGTCTGAAAACAAAGCCTGTATGGATTGCAGATCGCATGCAAGAGTATCAAGGGTCTGGCGGTCAATGCGTCCGTTATCAGGCCCCCCATTTGTCGTGTTGCCACGCTAGGCAGCGTGCTGGGAAGCTCGGGCCTCCTCTACGAACGAGGTTCTGGCGTTTCCCAACTCTGACGGACATTCTACGAGCATCTCGGTTTCTCCCATAACCTTCGGGTCTCGGAATCGACGGACACTCTACAAGCACCTCGGTTTTTCCTATACCCTTCGGGTCTCGGAATCAGTTCACTTCCGTAATGAGATCAAGATTCTTCTTAAAATACAGCAAACTCCAAACCATATACGTCCTTCATTCCAATATTCCCTCAATTAACGACCAAAATCTTGTCAGAAAGACATGGCGCTCGAAATCACTTCTCCGTGGTTACCGATCCACTTTGTATATATTCTGTCTGGCTTATTCATGCTCTTGATTACCGTCATAGGCTACATTGCTCACGATGAAAAGCCATATGCCGGATTTAGAATGTTCGGAACAGAGCCTGGAGATCTCGTCAACTCAAGGGCGAAGGAGCGTTTCGTGAAGAACGGTATCTCAATCATGAAGCGAGGATTGCAAGAGGTAAGTGTTCCGCGCCCCGTGGATTTTATATGCTTACCAGCTCAACGTACTTTAAAGTGCAAAAACAAAGTATTCCAGGTCGTCGCCTCTGGAGGGCCCATGCTTATCCTGCCCCCCTCTTTCGTGGACGAGATCCGGAACGACAACCGCTTATCCTTTCCTGGTGCTATTGAACGTGTATGTTACCCTCTCTGAAATAATCTCTCCCATTTACTGAGCTTTTTGTTTGTTGCAGGACTGGTTTCCGACGTATCCGGGTCTTGAGGCTGTGCAGGCATTGAGGCATAACATCTTCCAGGACATGGTGAAGAAGAATTTGATGACATCAGTTGGTCAGCTTTCTCGCCGCAAGTCAAAGAGTGAGTACTAAATAATCCTCGCAGGAACATTAGTTCCAGCTCTCGACGATGAAATGGACAAAGTTACGGAAGAAATGTTCCCCGCTAGTAAAGGTATGTGGTTTACAGCTGAGCGTCTTTCCAAACGAAGATGTGCGGGTCTTAACAAATCACCATAGAATGGAGCGAGCTCAGGTTCAGCCCACTTTCATTGCAGGTCGTCGCTCACCTGACCGCGAGGGTCTTCCTTGGCGAGCCCTTGTGCCGCAACAAGGAATGGATCGATCTTTCCATTCGATACACCATAGACGCCTATCTCGCCGCAAAAACGCTTCGTTCCTGGCCTCCTTACTTGCGCCCCTTCGTCTATCGGTTTCTTCCCGAATTACGAGTCGTACGCGACCAGTTCCAGAAAGCCCGGCAGATCATTGAGCCTGAAATCGCGGCCCGTCGCCATGCGCGCCATCAGGCTCTACTCGAAGGCAAACCGAGACCCAAGTCTAACGATGCGTTGGGTTGGTTCGATGACTGTGCTGGCGATAGGCCATACGATGTGACCCAAGGTCAGATGTTGCTGACCATAGTATCGATACACACGACCAGCTCCACGTTGTTGGCCCTGATGTATGACATCGTTGGACACTCGGAGTATATTAACATGCTGCGCGAGGAGATTATACAAGTCCTAAAAGAAGAGAAAGGATTGACGAAGACCAGTTTACATCGAATGAAACTCTTGGACAGCTGTATGAAAGAGAGCCAGCGCCTGCACCCTACCAGCTCCGGTCAGTTTTGATCTTTTCTGAATGCCTGCGTCCCATTTCACTATTTTTATTTGTAAAAGCAATATCGCTAACTCTTGCATTCACCGCGGCCAGTTTTGCTCAGTCGTCGCGTTGAGGCAACCATGTCACTCTCTGACGGGACTATGCTGCCCAAAGGCGCGGTCCTTGCTGTGCCCACTCATTACATGCGTGAGTCCCAGACATGGGGTCCCAATGCCGACAAGTTCGACGGCCATCGTTTCTTGCGTATGCGTGAGCAGCCTGGAAATGAAAATCGGTGGCAGTTCGTTACCACAACTGCAGAGCATATAGGCTTTGGCCACGGCAAGCACGCATGTCTCGGCAGGTTTCTAGCGAGCAGTGAGATTAAGGTTGCAATGGTGCATCTACTCTTGAAATACGATTGGAAGTTCAAGGGGGAGCAGCCACAGAGCCAGTACGACATGGATTATGCGCCAGATCCAGCTTCTGGCATATGGTGCAGAGCGAGAACACCTGAGGTTAATCTTTGAAAGGGCATCTCATTTCTGTTAAGCAGACGACCGAACTCTTTCTTAAGCTTTTTGTTTTCCTTTGTCGAGAGAGTTAGCCCTCGGTGTCAATATTTTTCGTGCTTGGGCGTTGCTTTTCACTTTTGTTGATGTTTGATAATTTACTTTTATCAACCACACGTGCCAGCAATCACGTGCTTCATCTTTCGTTCAACAAAAGCTACACTAGCCTCAACACTACCCCTTTGCTCCCCTTCTTACTATAGCCAAGGTTAATAAAAGAGCCACTATGTTCTTTCAAACGCGTAGTATATAGTTAGCTTAGATAGCCTTAATTTACAAGACAGTGGTGTCTTACTTTCTCACGCCGTTTGATAACTTTACATACTAACACCTTCGTTTCTAGTTTAATTACTTGGTTTTAATATAATGTCTGTTCGTTGGTTTCTAGTTACTAACTTGTTCGGTATAGCTGTTCTTACTACGGGAGATAGTAATAGAATAGGCTTATCTATAGCTTGATAAATATAACGTAAAAGTATACGCGTTCTTTATAGTAAAGCGGAGCCCGGAGTAAAGATCTAGATGATTGGTACGTAAAGCACCGGCTAGTATAGGATCCTAAGATGCGTATATTATTAGTAAAAGCAGGATTTCTAGTATTACGGCACAGCCTTCTCTAATTAGAAAATAACGGATCAACCCTAACGGAACAACGAGAAGTCGGAAGTTATATAGATCTAGGGTTACGAGACCATAGACTCTACCATATAAGGTGTTACGTACGACCCACCTATACTCTTAATAAACGGCACGTTAGACTATACCCTTAATAAATAGCACGCCTAGCGGTGCCCTTAATATTACAACGGACCGACCGTATTAGGTTTTAGCCAGTGTGTAAGACTATTTAGCCAACCTCCTATCGACTAAAAGTCGATAAAAGGTTTAGTAATAATTAGCCTAGTGGCTAATCGTGCTCTAATAACTCTATATACTAGTAGGTCTATAACACTTAATAGACGGTACTACTAGATTATTATAGTTTTTCTATAGTATATATAGTTTTACTCTTTAACTAGTATTTAACTAATTATAATTAACTTTAATAGTAATTACTTTAATAATAATTTAGTATATTATTAAATAAATAAATAAATTTATTTTCATCTCAATTTAGCTCCCTTATAGGTCTATATAGAGTAGGCTATCTATAGTAGTTTATATAAGAGGGAAAACCTTTCTTAGATAGAAAACCCCTCCTCTCTTTATATTATATATATTACCTCTTTTTTTCCTATTTTTCTACTTACTAGTAGTAGCTACTATAGTAGTTCTATAATTATACTAGATATTAATTTCTTACTATTAGGGCTTAATCTTAGAATAATTACTAAAAAATATATTATATTATATATATTAAGCTAAGACTTAAAAAGAGAAGAAGAAAAAGTAGAAGAAGAGAATAACTTAAATATAAGAAAGTCTTAGTATTATATAACCTACTAATAATCCTCTAAGGCTTCTTCTAAGGCTTTAGACTCTAATACTTATTCTTTTATTCTATTCTAGTCTTTTTAGTCTACTAGATTCTCCTAGTCCTCTTAGTTTTCCTAGTCTATTTTCTTTACTAGACTAAATTAGTCTAGTAATTCTAGCTTTAAGAACTATTTTATAGTTATATTAATTTCTTTCTTTATTATTAGTAGAGTATAGTAGTTTATAGTTTAAGCTATATTAAGTATCTAGGCTCTATCTACTTAGAAGTAAGAATAAAATAGGAGAATATATTTTAGAGTTTATAATAAGGCCTAGTACCTAAATAAGCCTAGCGGCTACCAACCCCCTTGGCTATTAATACCAAGTATACCTTAGGCTATAGTAGCTTTATATTATATTCCTCTATTATAGTTATTTATTACTCTCTTAATTAGGTTTAGTATAGCTATCTAATAGGTAAATAGTATATATACTACTTGCCTCTTATATCTAATCGAACTATTTCTTTATATTCTATTAGTTTATCTATACTAGCTATATAAATATATAGAACTTAGATAGTCTAGTACCTTATATCTAGAAAGATAGTTCTCTAACCTAATATATTTTATTCTTAGTAGGATAAGTAGTATACTTTATAGTTTAGATAAGTTATTATATAGCTATTTAATCTTTAAATTCTAGAATAAACTCTAGACTACTAGCCTTCTCTTCTATCTAGTTTACTCTATCTATCTCTTTTTCTACTACTTTTTTATTACTATATAGAGTTAGATCTTCTATAGTAGTTTTTATATATTAGATAAGTAGCTACTAAAAAGAGAGTTTACTCTCCTTTTAAATAGCTTCCCTCTAGTTAGGCTAGCTATTCTCTTTATACTAAATACTACTCTAGCTACTATCTTAATATCTCTATATATTACTTTAATTACTATAATTACTAGTTCTTTCCTAGTCTAGAAATTAATTCTAATAGAATAATAAGAAGTTAAAAGTTATATAAATCTAGAATTATAAAACTATAAACTCTACTATACTTTTAATAAATAGTACGTCTAGTAGTACTCTTAATAGATAGTACTACTAGATTATTATAGCTTTTCTATAGTATATATAGCTTTACTCTTTAGCTAGTATTTAACTAATTATAGTTAACTTTAATAGTAATCGCTTTAGTAAATTATTAGTAATACGGCCTTTGCACGTAGTGCTTAGTCACGTGTATTCTACACATCGTTCTCTCTTACCCTCTCTTGTACCCACTTAAGGTAAACCCCTATTACGGCTTACCACCCTCTTTGGTGTTTGGATCCTTAGAGGTAGAGGCCCGCCGTTACACCTGGATGCGCTGGCTCATTCCCTTGTACACTAGCGTGTTCTGTCTCTAGACCAACTCTCGGTCTAAGCGCCTGTTTTCATAATGGAAAAACAACCCGTCGTACATAAAGTAAGAGCAGGGGTATACTAGAATCAGCTAGCCCGTAGCCCTTGTTGATTTCCTAGTGTTCAGTATGGCGATCGTTAGAGGCCCATATTTTAGTGATATTTCAATCGAATTCGGCCCGAGGAGTCATAGCACAAATGGATACTACTTCTGAAACGGAGGCAGCACGGTACGCCTGCAGGTTGACGAATATTTAAAGGCTCAACTTTTCGCCTAGCTTGAACAACTCAATCAATTGCATCTCTCGAACCTTGATCTGTTAAAGCCCTACCTCCATTCTTGTGTCGACATGGAAAGATCTTCTCCCTCAGGCATATCAATCCTCATCGTGGGAGGTGGACTTGCTGGACTTGCTTGCGCGATTGAAAGCCACCGGAAGGGACACGATGTACGCGTTTTTGAGAGGCGACCAAACTACGATGAACACGGTAATACCCCAACCATGTATATACTGGGAGTTGGTTCTAACTCTTTAACAGGTGGTATGATCAACGTCGGGTCCAGTGCAATGCATACACCGGAGAAATGGCCCGGCTTTCTTCAGGAACTAAGGAAGCATTGCTATGCCCCCATCTCGTACATGTACAAGCACAATGGCGAGCTGATTTGCGAGGCCCCGGTCGGTCAACCCGGATACCCATCATTGCCAATTACTCGTGGAATCCTCCAGCGTAGTCTCTATGACTTCTGCAGAAAGCTAGAAATCCCGGTTGATTTCGGTGTCTATGTGGAGCAGTACTACGAGACGGGCGAAAAAGGAGGTGTTGTCATTTCTGGTGGGCGCAAAGTCGAGGCTGATGTTGTCATTGCTGCAGACGGCGTGGGTTCGAAATCATGGAACCTGGTGACCGCTCAAAAGGACACTCTGACCACAAGTGGCTATTCTATCTACCAAGCTACCTTTCCTATTGGACCTGCTTTGGAGAATCCGATCATCTTGAAAGAGCTTCGGGACTTTCGAAGCCGTATCTCAGTCCACGTAGGCCCCGATATCCATATCGTCATTGGGAAAACGGAGACGGACGTCAGCTGGTACATTACCTACAAGGTTACTCATCTTCCATCCCACTTTTATGGAAAATCATATCGCTTACAGGGTTTTAGGATAATGAGTTCTCTGAAAGCAGTGGAAGAGGGTTCTCCGAGACTGTTCCATTGGAGAAGGCCTTGGAGCATGTGCATGGATGGTCTGCATTTGTCACAGAACTGATCAGCTTCACTCCAAGCAAAGTCGCCACCAAATGGAAGGTTTTATGGCGCAACCCGCAGTCCAAGTGGACTTCCCCTAAAGGCCGACTCATTCAGATTGGAGATGCAGCCCACTCGTTCATACCCACATCAAACAGTGGCGCTACTATGGCCTGGGAAGATGCATTCTCTATTGCAGCCTGTCTTAGCCTCGGCGGAAAAGACAACATCCCCCACGCTGTGAGAGTGCACAATCTGCTAAGGTGAGTCAACCAAATTCTTTGTCTCCCGACTACGTGCTCCTCGCTAATACACACTGTATAGGTTCGAGCGTACAGCCTGCGCCCAGAAGACGGGATTCAAGAACCGCGAGCGCTTGCACAGATCAGACTGGGATAATGTTGCTGAAAAGTCCCCAAATGTCGGTAAATTCGTTGGCGACTGGCTCCTCAACCATGATGCAGAGCAGTATGTGTACGACTGCTATGAAAAAGCTTCAAGCCACATCATCAATGGAACCCCATTCAAGAACACCAATTCGGTTCCTGGATACACTTTCAAGCCCTGGGACATATTTGAGTTGACGGAGGCCTCTAGTAGGGGTGAGGTTATCGAGGATGACGGCGACTGGAGCTGATGATGTGGAACGGCGCGAGGGAACAGAATATCGCTTTTTTTTTTGTACATAGGCTATCTGGTCCTTTTGCGCTGCGTGTGACAGAACTTGATACGTAGTAATTCTTACTCTATCTTGACAAAAAATTCCTACTAAGCTACAGCTATTATTTTCTATACCAGCGAAGCGGCATCTTGGTTAGCCGTAGCGGACCCCGAGACACGCGTGTACTCCACCTTGGTATTAGCTGCTCAACGATCTCTCTTAACTGGAGGGCCCCGCGTAACAAAACACAATGAGGAACACAAGGCGGCATTCAAATAAACTACACTAAATGATTGCGTTCGCTATACCCGTCACATCCTAAAAGCTGAACTATTTCACCTTCCCTTCCATATCTGTTGAAGCATTGCCTTGACTGACAATGTTCTGATGTGAGGGAATTTTTCATTGAGAGACCCATCATGCGGAAGGTTGTAAGCCCCAGTCGCCATCCACCGACCGAGATTCGCAAAGACGTACTGGAAGTGCTCCTTCGGTACCAACGAGTAGTGAGCCACCTGGGCTGGAAGCTCCGTGATCTGAAACTTTTTCAACTTCTCGAGGTCATCGTAGTGCACTTCAAACTTGCAGCCTTCTTGAGTAATCAGTACAAATTCCCTTGGGCATAAGGATCTGTGACACGTACCGCGCGCCTCCTCGGCGAGCTGTACAAACTCATTCCACGTAACCTTGTCGCCAATAATAAAGCTATCGCGCGGCCATTTCTCTGCCTCCAGTAATCCTTGGACAAACTTCGCAACGTCAAAGGTGTACGTGAACGTGATCGGCTCGTTTCCAGTGCCAGGAATCCCGGCGATCTTGTTTGCAACATCGAGACCGAGTGAGAGGGGCTTCTGGAAAGTTTCCACATACGGCATGCCGTAATAGTCAAGGAAAAAGCCGTTATAAACCTGGGTCCATTCAAGGTTCGTCTTCTTGAGCTCCTCGACCGCAGCGAACCTGAATCTGAGCTCCGGCATCCAGTTCGCGGTACTGAGATGTGTAAATAATCAATGCGTCCAATCTGGTCATGAGAGACTTACTCCTCCGGGTATGGAATGCTCCAATTGCTGTGGACAAATCGCATTGTCGATGTTGATTTTGCGGCAGCCTTGACAAGGTTGACTTGAGCATTGCCTGCGGACTCATCCGAAACCGACAAACAAGAGATGACTGTGTGGATCTTGTTGCTCTCCAGCATACCCTTGATAGATTCCACATCTTGATAGTCGGTTGTTATGGGTAACGCTTTGGGATCATGTGCACCTTCGGGTACCTGTTACCGGTTTTAGTCTCTCTCTCTTCGCAATTTCCAAGGGATTCTTCCGACGTACTTTGCGCGAGATGACGAAAATGATGTGATTTGGATCGTTCTTGAGAAACTCGATCAAGGTTCTCCCAACAGCTCCATACCCGGCAATAGCGACTCGAACCATCTCTGCGACTTAGCAGGTGTGGAGATAGAAGGGATCGGTGTGCAGATGCGGTATTGGAACTTTGTGCACCATGTGGGGCGAGAGTGGATCTAATAAAACTACGTTAATGCCTACTGACGATTACCAAGCAGCTTCATATCAATAGGTGTTAGCCCGCGAAGATTTCGGAAGCGGATTGTTCGACTTCCGGTGTATCGGGCTCGTGGAGACTGGAGTTAGAGTCGCCAGGTTGACCCCAACAACAGCAGTGGAGTAGCAGGCCGCGTAAGTAACACCAAGGGCAGTGGCAAGCGAAATTCATAGGATCCGGCGCTCAAGACACCGTCAACAAGTTCAAGTCAAGCGGCTGCATTCTCCACCGTCTCAGGAGTGGTCCCGAGATCCCCACAGGTGACAGGTAACAGAGGTATCCCAAGGCTTTGCGCGACCGATGCTGCGCTGGATATCCTCCTCACACCGCTGATTCCGCGGAGGAGAAGAATCTTCCAGGGTTCTCAGAGCCCCTCCAAGATCGATACCTAATGTACTCTCAATATACGCCTGGTCCACATGCTGACCTGCCGTCCCCACCCTCAGGAGCAGGTAGGCCCACGTCTAGACTCCTGGACGACACGAGTCAATTGTGCAACCAATGATTATTTGCTCAGCCGCCGGCGGGGATGTTGGTGCGCTGCCGGTCGCTTGCATTATTGGATTGCTGTCCAGCCTGCGCTAGTGGAGCTTCTGAGTTGCTGTGCATCGCCATCGCTAGTCGGTTGCTTATCCGCGCGTTGCTCGGATAGTCGACGCGTGGATCTGTGAAGATATATGCTTCGTCTTGAATCTGATTCTGCAGCTTTGCTGGTAAGTCCATAGCTCAGGACTTGGATCTCGCCTGGCGTCTTGTTATACGCCGTAAGGGGCGCGTTGTCGACGATGCGGTGTGGATTGAGCATGGAATGGACTGTGGGAAAGAAGAAAGGCCTGCTACAGTGAAGATAGACGTGGGCGTCGCCGACTCCTCGTTCGCGGATTGCGCACAGGCCCCGATAATCCCTACCAACTTAGCGTACATACCCACCCTTGTCTTGCATAGACTTTGGATCTAGTTTTAAGATTGGTTTACTGTTATTAATAAAAAATAACTTTCTTTCATACAATTACCGCTTTAAGAGGTACCTAACAAAGGATATAAAGTAATATTACATCTATCTAGATCAGTACTTAAACTACCTTCATAGGTAGTCACGTGTTGTAGTACTGTCCGAGCCGATCTCGTAGCTGCCTCTCAAAGCAAAGCATCAACGAGACATTCCTCTAGTGGAGAATCCTATCGTCACGCAAACAGCCCCTACTTACGAACGACGACCTAATCTTTGAATTTTGCCCTCGCAATCGCGAATTCGACTTTCTCTGCCCTGCAATGTCGGCGGACGACGACGGTGGTGGGTTCGCGACCGTTGGCGCGTCGCGACGCGCTGCGCGTCTCCAACGCGACCGCCCTGACTATCGCGCCCTCCACCGCGGCAAACCTACCACTCAACGCCGGTCTCACGCGTCAAGTGCACCTGAAGTATCAAAGGAAGCAACTTTAGACGATATCATCGACTTACTACGCGTCGTTATTGAGCAAAATAGAGCGCTTACTAAACAGAACGAAGCCCTAATTGAATAAGGCGCTAGGAATAAGGAGGAGATTAGACGGCTGTCTAACGCGCTTAAAATATCCGAAGAAACGCAGGCTAAGATAGAGGAGTATATAGGGAAGATAGAAAAGCAGACGGTAGTACTCGTAGAGACGACGCGTAGGAACCTAAGCTCATAGTTATAGATCAATACCACCTATACTAGCGTGCTCTGAGGAGCAGCGCCACTAATAGCCCCAAGTAATAGCCTACCGCCTATCCCTACCGTAACAACGCGTGTGATAAACCTACTAGCCCTAATTATATAGTAAATACCGCTAGTAATCGAAATCAACCTTACGAAGATAAAACTAGAAGAGATTTATACCTAGCTTTAAGTAGTACTAGAGGCCTAGAAAATAATAAAGGATATTAGATACTATAGACTAATAAGGAACCCAAGCGACTCTACTAAAGTATAGTTCTTCTTTAGGACCAAACGGGATAAAGAGCTTATTAGATCTAATCTTAGTTAGTTAGAAATAATCTTCTAAGAAGCGAGAATTAGAGGTAGATAGTAGTATCTAGTAAAGATAGATAATATTAATAAAATAACTATCTTAAATAAGAATTATACTAGAGTCTACTTTAATACTAGCTAGATTATTAGTATAAGGCTTCTAAGTCTACTATAGTCCTAGAGGTATAAACCACCTACTTCTTATAGGCGAGTAGTATACGAGGTCGTATAAGTTATATAACCCTCGCTTAACTAGATATAACCACCTAGCCTACGGGCTAGTCCAAATCCCCTAAGGATTCGTCTATTAATTAAAGCCAACTACTTATATACTATCTCTAAACTCCCTGTTTCCCTCTAGTCCTTACATTTAAATCCTTCTCTTTGAACAGCCGGTTTAAAATAGCAAGCGGCCGTCGTATAGTCTAACCTGTACGCGCTATGTACGCGAATAGCGTGCGCGTAGACCTTAAAGCGCCTCTAGAGAGCCAGCCATTCGAGACTATTATACTAGGGCTCTAGCCAACCAACGAAGGCTCTAACGGCGCTACTAGTAGCGAGCCGCCCATAGCGAACACCTAGATTTCAACCCTTATAGAGCGCCTAGTATAGCTCCAAGCTAACCTAGAGGAACTTCTAGTCGCTGACCCGGGTTTTAACCCTAAAGACATCTATCGCTTAAACGAGATTATCTAAGCCTTATAGGAACGTATTACGCTTCTATCGAGTAGGATATTTATACCTACTATATATATATCTCGTATAGTAACTAATAGTACTTCTTAAAATAAGAATCTCCTTAGACTTAATAAGCGTTAACCTCTATCGCTTAAGATAACTACGTAGTAGGCGTTTAATATATGGATTAAGAAGGTCTATAACGTATTCTCCCTTATAGGAATTTAGTAGCTCGACTATAAAGAACGCACCCGCTAGGCCCTTTAGGGCCTTAGTAAGAATAGGGCCCTCTTAAATCCCGTCTACTAGAGGCTTAAGGATAAAGAGAAAGGCTTACTTCTATTTAACGAGTTTAAACGAATCGTTTAGAACTAAATTAAAGACCCCGCTTTACGGAGGTTAGAGAACGCATCTACGTTCTAGACTACTACTATACGCCCTAGTACTAAGTACTATACGTTTCGTACGCGCCTCGAAGGGGCTTTTAAGTAGCTCCCTTACGAGATTAATAATAAGGTTCTATTAATAGACTTCTACTATATACGCCTCTTAGAGGTGTACTAAAAAGAGTTACTTAAGGATAACTTCCTCTATAATGTGGATCGTCTTAAAGACTTCTACGTAGCCGTCTAGCGTATTAAAGTAATAATAAATCTCGCTAAGACTATAAAGGAGGCCGCTACTATTAGAAATAGTAGTAAGAGTTAGAAGCGCACGTATAGCGATACTACTAACCTAGGCGGCCGATCTAGATCCGCTTCCCAAGGCCGTAGAGGGTTTCGGTCGAGAGGATCTAGATAGGGCTCTTCGGGCCCTAAATATACGCTAGGCGTAGGCGCCTTGTATAAGAAGCGTAGCTTCCAAGGTAAGGGCGAAATCCCTAAGACCTAGGGTTCTAAGAACCACGATAACTTGGGAAAAGGCCAAGCCTAGTAGCAGCCTTAAGCTCCCTATCGTTAGGTATAAACTCTAAGAGAGCTAGCGAGAGGATTGTCTTAGACATCCTTATTAATACCCTAATAGGTCAGACTACCTTAAAGGCACTCTTTAACACGGGATATTTAGTAAACCTAATTAATTAGGATGTCGTACGTAGGCTGTAAATACCTACTTTATATACGAAGCGCACTCTACGCGCACGCTTCCTTAATAGTCACCCTATAACGGTATGGAATTCCCACGACTTAACCGTTACCACTACGAACGATACTAGAGAGCTTCGTACCTCTAGTCCTCTACCCTTCTAGAGAGTCTCTTTTACAAGCTACGACGTTATCCTTAGTATACCTTAGATGCGAGACGTCGACCCTATTATCTAGTTTGCTATAGGCTCCTTTCGCTAGGATTAACTAGACCTTATAAGAGTGTAGATTATAACCGCGGAAGAGCTTGTTACTTGTCTTAACGAAGACGACGAAGTTCTTATTCTTCGGCCTCCACTAGCCTTTAAACCGCGCTCCGCACCAATAGTCGTAGGAGAACGTACCTCGACGCAAGGCGGCGGCGATTAAAATCCCAATCTATTCCCGCTAAGCGCCCTAGTCCTCGTAGTCTAAGAGACGCGGAACCGTATTAGCCTCGCATGTAAAGCGCACCTGGACCTCTACGAAGGCCGAGATGCTCTTATAGCCGCCGTTACGGTTGCAACCGTTAACGGCCTACCCCCGTAGTACGCGAGCCACTCCAATGTCTTTTCAGACAAGCTAGTAGGGACGCTTACCTAGCACTTAGAGTACGACTACGCTATCGATCTTAAGGATAGTAAAACACCGCCTTAGATACCCTTATACAACCTCTTATAGCGCGAGTTAGTTATCTTAAGAGAGTACCTTGACTAGGCTCTTAAAAAGGGTTGGATCAGGCCTAGCAAGAGTCCCGCTAGCGCGCCTATCCTCTTCGTTCCAAAGCCTAACGGAACCATACGGCTATATATCAATTATAGAGGGTTAAATAAGATTACGATTAAGAATCGCTATCCCTTACCCCTTATTAGTAAGCTATTAAATCGTATATCACATGCAAAGATCTTTACCAAGCTCGATTTACGTAATACCTACTATAGGCTTCGTATTAGACCAGGCGATAAGTAGAAGATAGTATTTAAGACCCGCTACGGCTTGTTTAAGTACCTCGTTATACCTTTTAGCCTAGCTAACGCGCCCACTACCTTCTAGAGCTATATTAATATAGCCTTAGATAGCCTTATAGACATAGTCTATATCGTCTATTTAGATAATATCCTTATCTACTCTTAGAATAAGGAATTATATATATAGTACGTACGAGCCGTACTAGACCGCTTGTAAGAATAGAGCTTATATACGAAACTCTTAAAATACAAGTTCTATATAACGCGAGCCGAGTTCCTAGGTTTTATAGTAATACTAGACGGTATTACTATAGACGTCGAAAGGGTCTAAGCGATCTAGGACTAGCTAACGCTAAAGACCTTTAGGGAGGTTTAGTCCTTTCTAGGGTTTATAAACTTCTATAAGCGCTTTATCTAGAACTATTCTACGCTAGTAAAGCTACTAAATAACCTCGTATAGAAGGCTTTAAAGCTACCGCCGGGTAAAGCGAAGAAGGTAACCCGGAAGGACCCTACTAAGTAGTACTAAAAGTTTACTTAGCCTAACGCTACTACGTACGCTTTTCGTATACTTAAAGTAGCCTTTATATAAGGACTAGTACTTTGTTACTACGACCTAGTACTCCCCTTAATATTAATTATAGATGCGTCCGACTTCGCTATAGAGGCTATCCTACTATAACTCTAAGAGTAGAAAGGGGACTAGAAATACTAGTTACCTATCGCCTACTATAGTTAGAAGTTTACTAAGGTAGAGGTGCGCTATAATATATATAATAAGGAACTACTCGCAATCGTAACTTATTTTAAGGTTTAGTAATACTTCCTTATATATACCTTATAAGCGATACGTATACTTAGTAATTATAATAATCTTAAATACTTTATAACCACTAAGAAGTTATTAGAGCAATAGGTACGCTACGCTAAAGAGCTAGCGTACTTCGACTTTAAGATTAAATATAAGCCAAGGGCTATAAACCTAGCCGATTCTCTTAGCTAGTAACTAGACTACGCGTTAGGTTTTAAAGAGATCTATAAGAAGGTATATCTAGACGCTATATTACTAACGCTATAATAAAAGCTATAGGCCTAGGATCTTATAGGCGTATTCTAGAGAACTACTACTCTTATAATATAAGACGCGTATAAAGAGTATATAAGAAATCCTCGTATAATAGTCGACTAAGGAGATTCGTCTCCTCCCCTATCTTTACTAGATATTACTACTATTAGGGCTAGCCCCCTTAACGAGTAAGCTACCCGCGAAGATTATACGAATAGTATACGTATTACGCGTATATTCGTAGGTATACCGCTAGTTCCTAGCCTTATACCCCGCTCTACGGTAGTAGTAGCTACTATAGACGAAAATTCCTTTAAAGACTAACCCCTATAGGCACTTACTAATCTTATCCGCGAGAGTTAAAACGCTAACGCCTTCGTATATAAGATAAGGGATAAAAGTCGTAAGGACTTAGCCCTAGAAGAATGGTTAATAGACTACCTTAGACTCCTACGCCGTAAACTAAAGATATACGTACTAACGAGTACTCTCTTAAAGGACGAGATTCTTTAGTATAACTATAATAACCCTTTAAGAGGCTACTACGGCTCTAAACGCACTTATAAAGTAATTATACGTAAGTACGAGTGGCTTAACCTAAAGAAAGATATTAAAGAGTACCTCTATACCTATAATAAGTACTAAAGGTATAAGGTACGAAGATATAAGCCCTATAGTAACCTATAGCTATTAAAGGTAGAGGTCCTTCTATAGAAGCACCTCTCGCTAGACTTTATTACTAATCTACCTAAGTCGTAGACTAGTAAAAGTACTTACTATAATTTAATCTTAGTCCTCGTTAATCGAGTAACTAAGAAAGTACGCTACTTCCTAGTGCGTAAAAGTATTAATACGAAGAAGCTAGCCCGCCTACTTAGCGACTACTTCCTTAATACTATCGTATCTAACTCTCTAGTATCTAATAGAGGTATAGTATTTACTAGTAAGTACTAGGTAAACTTCTATTACGACCTTGGTATAAAGTAATACTTTAGTACCGCTTTCTATCTATAGATAGATGGTTAGACAAAATATTAGAATTAAGAAATTAAGACGTACCTTCGTATATACGCTAATTAGGAATAAGACAACTAGGTATTACTACTACTAATAGTAGTATATACCTATAATAATAAGGAACACGCGTTAACAAAGGTAATCCTAAACCTCTTAAGTTTTAGGGTCGAAATAAATACCCTTAACGGCCTTAAAGGCCCGGATTAGCTACGGTTAATAGTAGGGGCTCTAGATAGAGTAGCGAATATTGCTCTTATACTAACCGTAGCCTCCGCGTATATAGATTATATATAACGCGTATACGCGCGTATAAGGGAAGCCATCTACTACTCTTAGATACTCTAAGTAAAGTACTATAATAAGCGCCGCTTGGATAAGTATTTTAAAGAGGGAGATAAGGTACTACTATTAGTAAAAAATATTCGTATAAAGCGCCTATATAAGAAGCTTAATTGTAAGTTCTTTAGCCCTTTTACTATTACTAAGAAGATCGGAATATATACTATAAGGACTAGAGGGAAATAGGAAGTTTAGAGATAGTATATAAGTAGTTGGCTTTAATTAATAGACAAATCCTTAAGGGATTTGGGCTGGCCGACGGTGGGCCGACGGTATATATCTAGCTAGGCGAGGTCACGTGGTTACCACGTAACCTGCGGGCTCTTCGTATGCGTTTCGTATACGGAACGCACTATTAGAACCTATAGTAGGCTCGGGAGCCTTATATATATGTATAAGCTCGAGCTACTACTATCTATAAAGTAGCTCTACCCTATCTTCTATGTGTTACTATTAGAGCCCTATTTAGTACGTCCTAGGTTCTAACCCCCGGCTATTAACTTGGTAGAAGATATATAGGAGGTCGAGGCCATCGTGTCCTACGAAGACGGCCCGAGCGGTTCTAAATACCTCGTCTAATAGCTGGGTTAGCCGGTAGAGTATAATAAGTAGAAGCTTGAATTAGAGCTTGAGAACTATTAGGAACTCCTTAACGAATACTATTAGAGGTACCCGTGGGGATTACGCCCTCTAGGTGCGAAACGTATACGAAGAATAGTTGGGGAACCGTTAAGATTCACGCAACCTATAAAACGCGGGCTAGGGAGACCTAAGGGGTTAAAGAATAAGCGGAAAAAGGCTTTATAAGAAACTTAGGACTAGAAGGTCTATATATAAGAGACTATAGAACCCGCTAAAAGTATAGCGAGGAAAACTTCTAAAAAACACCCAGCCGCTATTTAAGAAATTACAAGTGTTACTATTAAATAAATAGCTATAACTATAGAGAAATCGTATTTAAAGCGTATACTCTACGTATATTACACGTACGTAAAACGTATACTAGAAGACTATCTATAAAAGTAAATCCCTAGATCTAATCCTAATATACTACGGGTACTACCTAATATAAGGTAAAGAAGCGTAAGTATACCTTACGAATAAGCGCCCGTAATATAAAGAGCCTATAAGGCTTACGCGCGACGTATTCCTTTATCCCTCTAGGTCTAATAACACGGAGGTTAACCAACTTAAGCCTAGCTAATAATATTACTAAGGCCGGTAGCCGGCGATAATATACTAGAGCACACGCTATAAAACGGGTAGGACCTATAAGAGTCTACCGTAATAATATAAAGGACCTATAAGAGTCTACCGCCCATACGTAAACAAGTATTCTACCCCTCTAATTGAAAAAATAGAGGTTAACAACTATTATAACCGTCTTAGAGGACGCGAGCCCTATATAAATCGTATATAAGCTTATTACGAATATACTAGAAGCCCTTAGTAGTAGTATTATATCTACTTTGGCCCTAGGTTTGGAGTTTTTCCTTTAGATCCTAATATAGGCGCTCTTTTCCCTCTACGGAGGTTTTACCCTATAAGGTATATAGGAATCTTAAGGTTTTTTCACTTTTTAGAGTTGAGAACGACTCTACTATTAGGGGGGAGTAGTATAAGGCTTCTAAGTCTACTATAGTCCTAGAGGTATAAACCACCTACTTCTTATAGGCGAGTAGTATACGAGGTCGTACAAGTTACGTAACCCTTACTTAACTAGATATAACTACCTAGCCTACGGGCTAGTCCAAATCCCCTAAGGATTCGTCTATTAATTAAAGCTAACTACTTATATACTATCTCTAAACTTCTTATTTCCCTCTAGTCCTTATATTTAGTATAGAGAATAATTATTACGACTTAAAAAGAATAAGTTAGATTCTTAAAATTAATTAAAGTTTCTAAGCTAGAGAAAAGAAAAAGAAAAGAAAGAGAATAAAGGAGGAAGAGGAGAACTTATATATCTAGCCTAGGTATTAGTTAGAATTTAAATAGCTAGTCTTAGGCTTCTCTTTCCTATATATTCCTACTAAGTATTTACTTTTAGTAAATTCTATATCTTAGACATCTTATCTTAGATAGATATTTTAGCTTAATTAGGCTTAGTTTTTTAAAGAATAAGATATTAATAGTCTAAATCGTTATAATAATATTAAAGTTATATAAATCTACTAGCTAAATAAGCTAGATAACTACTTATATAGCTTTATAGTAATCTATTTTTCTAAGAGGAGTAAGATAGATTTACTTTTTACTAAAAGAATTATAGGAAATTATATATTTATAAGTTACTTTATAGTCTTCTTATATTATATTATATAGCTTAGCTATACTTACTCGTATAAGAGGTAAGTAGGTTACTTATTCTCTTCCTCTTTATACTAACTAATACTAATTATTAATAGATTATTATTATTTATTAATAATCTAATAAAAATAATTAATATTAGTAGAGAGATAACGTATACTAATATATTTA
>RKSS01000272.1:0-36027 GCA_009829855.1 Neofusicoccum kwambonambiense
CCCCTCCCACCTGCACCACCACCGTCCTCCCCTCCTCATCCGTCGTCATCACCAGCGCCGTCTCCGCCCCAACCGCCACCGTCCCGTCCGGCGCCAGCGTCTGCCCGCCGACGACGTACGCGCCGCTCGCGCCCGGCGCGACCGTCGACCCGAAGGCGACGAGCGGCGCGGGCGTGGCGTAGGCGACGGTGCTGCTGCCGTCGACGACGACGACGGGCGTGCCCGCGGCGTCGGTCGTGAGCGCGATTACGGTCGGAGAGCCGGCGCCGTCGGCGCTGAGCGTGAGGGGCGGCGAGCCTGGGGCGAGGGTTGCGCCGGAGATGACGTACGCGGAGCCGGAGGGGGCGAGGGTTTGGCCGTTGGCGAGCGTGAGGGTCGGGGGCGCGGGCGCGGAGGGTAGGGCTGGGGAGGGGGGCGGCGTGTAGGGGATGGTGCTGCTGGAGCCGATTAGGATGATGGATGAGCCCAGGGCATTGGTTGTGAGGGCGATGATGGTGGTGGGGAAGCCGTCGGTGCCGCTGAGCGTGAGGGATGGGGAGTCGGGAGCGAGGGTTTGGCCGGAGATGATGTAGGCGGAACCGGATGGGGTGATGGTCTGGCCGTCGGCGAGTGTGAGTGTCGGGGGTTCTGGTGACGCTGCTGGGACTGAGGAGGGGGGTGGCGGAACGGCGGTAGGGAGGGTGATGGTGCTGCTGTCGATGATGATTACTGGAGGTTGGCCATTGTCGAGGCCCTGAGTAGTGTCTTGTGGTGCGGGATCATTGGCTGTGGGGACCATGATCGGGGTGTTGTCGACCACGGCGGTTTGTCCAGCTGTGAGAGTCGTTGAGCCCACGACTACGGCGGGGACGCTTGTGCTACTCCCGGAGATGACGGTCGGGATAGCGGTTGGAACGACAGCTACGCTAGTTGAGCCTACGGGAATGTTCTGGACCGGCTGCGAAGGCTCGTCCGAGTCTCCTGGAATTTGTGAAGCAGGTGGCAAGACTGTTCCGACCACGGTAGATGGTTCGGGAGCTGCGGGAGATTTTCCAGCCTCTGAAGTCTCACCCGGACCTGGCACGATCACGGGTGTGTCTGAAGCAGGCGGGAGGTCTGCGCTGATTTCAGTGGACGGCGGCGAAGGACCTTCCGGAGGCTGGGCGGGTTCTGAGGTCTGATCTGGGCCTTGCGCTTGCACAGATGTTTCTGAAGGGGTTGGGAAGACTGATGGAGCTGTGGTGGATGGTGCCGGAGGCTCCAGAGGGCTTCCAGGCTGCGCAGTAGTCGTAGGGAAGTCGGTACGCCCTGTGGATACGGGAGAATCACCAGCAGTGGAACGTGTTGGTTGAGCTGTGTCCTTGTCGCCTTCGTACGACACCGAAGAAACAGTCAGAATCGCTGCCGTCGTCATATAATTGACCGGAACGGAAACTGAATGCATGCAGCGGGGGAATGCCGTTTCATCTGGGAATGAGTCCATCAGGAACGCAGAAAACTCTCCCACGGGATCCCGCTCAGTAAGGCACCCCCAGTTGATGCCCCGAACGTCATCGTAGATGCCGGATTGAGTGCTAAACCCGCCAGGCTGCCGCAGGCGTGTCCTGGTGCCAGTAAAGAACCACTCGTTGAAATCAGGGTGCGACTTGAGAGTTACATCACGTCTGGTCTGCGGACAGGTAAGGGCCAACCAGTAATCCGTACCATAGTCTCCAAGCTCCTGCGGATACGTTCTTCATGTTGTTAGCGTACATAAAAAGCCCGTCATGCGAGTTAGACATACAATGTCGTCGTGGTGTTGTCAAATAGTGTGATAGGACAAATCGCAGTGCCGGCTTCGTTTGTGAGCTGCGGCGTATGATTCCCAGGCAGCCCTATCGTATTTGTAACGGTTCTGGTTGTGTTTCTGCGCGTGTTGATGACTGTGATGACAGGAGCATATGTAATGGTCTCCGTAAACTTGACTGGCCTCCACACCCATTGCTGATAATTCGGCCCATTGAGGTGACAGGAGGTCCAGCAGGTCGATGCAGTGGCTGTTAGTGGAACGGTTGATGACGTGCTATTGATCGGCGCAGTAGTTGCTTGTATGGCAGTTGACGGAGTGCTGTCAATTGGCGTAGTGCTTGATGGTGGAACAATGGACGACGTGCTATTAAGCGGTGCGGCTATTCAAGACATTAATATCCCGATCTGCAACTTCAATCGGGAATGCGCAAGCATACCCTGCTGGGGAAACGCGTTCCCAACTGTAAACACTAAAGAAATCGCCAGCGCTACAGCACTGAAGTACATGCTGAGCCACAGATTATAGAGTGGACTACAATATCGTCGAACGCAGCGAACGCACAGACTGAACCAGCGGGACAAACAGACCGGGTGCGAGGGTACTCATGGAAATGTGCAGAGGGGCTTTTGAAGTACGCAGCCTTGTGTCTCGGCAATATCTGGGCATCAGCAGCCACAATATAAAAAGTTCCCCCGTTTCTGGCTCGATCTCGGCGCAGACTCTACAGCAAGAGCCGTGGACACGCACAGGGATTGTTTTTGAACAATGAGAACCGCATGATTGGATATGTGAATGGTATTCTCTGCTGGAGCCGCATCGTGCTGTCTTGTGCTAGAATCAGTGCGGTTCTGTGATAATTACGCTGGGATTGGATCCCAGCGGAGCACAAGGCGGCGAAATGCAGGAAGTCAGCGGAACGCTAAAAAAAAAAAAATGCATGCGAGAAATACCAAAATGGAAAGTGGTCCGACCGGAGGAAGGCAGCACAGCCGAGGGCCCGTCCGAAGATTCGAGTCTGGGGCCAAAAGATCCAGCAGGCCGTTTCTTCGTATTCTACACGGTATTGGCACTCGGAGTTGGAATCCCCGAAAGTGGGCCTTTGCCTGCCAGAAAAAGCGTCGCGAACTTTTACTCGCCATCCGCAGAGATAGCGGCAACACTTCATTGTTACACCGGTGGACAAAATAGGCAGCTAATTGGGAAGAATGCATGAGGCGGCGCTGTAAGCTCGTCATAGGATCGTGGACGATCCTGATATGCTGATGCAGCGGAGCATTGTCACACGAGGCTGAGCGCAAGACAGACTGAGGCTGTAGGCTACAGCTCGCTTGCGCTACGCGATCGAGCCCCTCTTTTCTCCAAGGTGCCTTCAAGGCGCGCATCCCCAGAGTTCCCACCTTCGCCCGCACCATCATCTACGCTCCTCCACGCTGAACCAGCGCTACGCTCCCATCCACGTTTTCGAGGCTTTTCATCACACCTAAGCCGTTTGATAGCCCACCAGTGGTTCCTCGAGAATAGATTCAAACGTCAGAGTTTGTAGGGACTTGGACCTTCTACAGTGTTGGTGGCGGGGATCGAGGGCACCGAATGCGTGTGTGCAGTGATTGATTACGGAGAAGCCAGACGCACCAAGAGGGTTATTCGGGATGCTGTAAGAATACAGTACAAACGGTTCCCTCCGCAGAAGTGTTCATTTGCCCTTCCAATTCTGTTCAACCATCTCCTTGACAGTCAAGGTTTTGATGTCGGGGAACCTCTCATTGAGCGTGTTCGCCGTGGGTAGGTTGTAGTAACCCTGGACAAGCCAGTTTTCAAAGACGCCGCAGAAGTGTCTCAAGTGCTCCCATGGCATGATTTCAGCAGCGGCTTCATGCCCGGGCAGCTTTCTGATCTCAAACCTTTCCAACTTGTCCGGGTCCTCGTAATGAACCTTGAACTTTGTACCTGAACACCAAATATATAAGTAATTCGTATTTCTTCAATGCGAACAGATACGTACCACGAGCTTCTTCGGCAAGCTTGACAAACTCATTCCATGTGGTCTTGTCGCCAATGACAAACAACTCCTCGGGCCATTCAGCCAGGTCGAGTGAAGCGGAAACAAACTTTGCAACGTCAAATGAATAAGTGAAGACGATGGGTTCGTCTCCAGTGCCAGGAATAGCGGCTGTCTTGTTTGCAACATCCAGGACGAAAGTCAATGGTCGCTGATAGGTCTTGATGTGCGGCCTACCGAAGTAGTCAAGGAAGTGGCCATTGTAGATTGAAGTAAATTTCAAGTTGGTTTTCCTCGCCTCCTCCACAGCTTCAAGCGAAAATCTGATATGAGGCAGCAGCTCTGTAGCACTTGAGCTTATGTAAGCGTTTTCGGGAAATATAGATGAGTATCTAGTGCGGGAACTGACTTGGAAGGGACCGGAATGCCGTATTCGCTGACTATAAATCGCTTGGTCGACGATGATTTGTCTGCAGCTTTGATAAGGTTGATCTGGCTTTGGCCAGCAGTTTCGTCCATGACCATCAAAGCACAAATGACGGTGTGGACCTGATTCTCCTCCAGGGCGGTTCTCAAGTTATTCACATTGCTGTAATCAACAGCAATGACAGGAACATCTGTGTTACCGGAGGCCTATCTTCTTTTAGCATACTGACCAGCCAGATGCGTTTGCCCTCATACATTGCGAGAGATGACGACGACTTCGTGTTTCGCGTCATTTTGCAAAACTTCGGTGATGGTCCTGCCAAGATTGCCGAGGCCTCCTGCAACGGCGACCTTGACCATCCTGAAAGTTTGTAGGAGTTGAGCAGTGCAGGGTAGAAGTTTCAAGTTTAAAATTTGGCCTGGATAGATAAATCTGAAACCAAGGCAGGCAACTCTGTTTATATAGAGCGCAATGATCAATTAGCTCCGAAGTTGGAGCGGACTTGGTATTGGCATTCTTTCTGGGCAATCTGGGTTTACTCAGCTGATGTGTGGTGATTGGATGGCCAAAGGAGGCGTGACATAAGGGCTTACGCTGCGGGTCCACAGAAGCGAATGACAGGCAGCTCCTACGATTTGTCATCAACAACAGGCTGCGTTGAGGCTTGTCTCGTTCGTACGGGTTTCGTCCGCTGAAAATCGAACCAAATTCTCCGCGCGGGTTTTCGGTGTGTTTGTGAATTAATCAGGGGACAATTACGGCAGAACTTGTCGTAGATAAACGAGAGAGGAAGGCGTGAGGGGGCCTATTCCATATGGAATGACCAAAACAAGGGATAGCATCAAATTGGTAGCTGAACAAATCCGCATTGAGTATAATGACGAATATATGAAACAAAAAAAAAGCCCCGTAGTTGTCGTAGAGCAGCCGTCTCGAAATGGAAGAGTCTACCTATACCGTTTTCCCTACCATATTTGATTGTGCTCCAGACGAGAAACGCGACATTGAGGACGAGAACCGTTCCGGTGATAGCATTGTGTGTCGTCACACCTCTCCAACCAGAGATCGCAGCGTGTGCTAGGAGAAGCCCTCTTTTCGCTGGCGAAGACAATCTCGACCAGTTCAATAGCTGGCTCTTGCTTCCCGGTTGGATGGCTTCATGATGTGGATCGTGTATCCTATATCAAAGCAAGAGTCAGAAACACACGCGGGATTAGAAGGACTGCGTATCGTACACCTGGCTTCGGACCATCTCATACCGTTCTATCTTTTCAATAGTCCAACCTCGAGCACGATATGGTCGATACCCGAAAATGCGCATGTCGGATTGGTGTTGTGTTCTTTTCCGCGGAAGGGTCTGTCAAGGCTGAGGACACGGTTTTGCCGGGTCCCTTGGCGTCGCTGAGGGTGGGCGTATTCTATGTATATCCGCACTTTGGGGGCTGTGGCACAAGTTTGCTACAACCCTCGCCGTATTGCATTGTTGTACAAGACATAATTGGCCGAGAAGTATGCATGAGCGCTGCCACACGTGCTTCATATGGTTTATCATAACCGGGTATGCTGCAGGGAGTCGTCACACAAGGTGAACGCGTGATTGAGGCTGCGGGTAGATTGTCGGGGCTGCTATCTCCTCGCTTTATTCTGCGAATCTGAAATGACTCAACGCTAGCTCTGTATCGGCAACGAGAGGAAGACACAGAGAGCTAGGATATGGACTATTCAGGCAAGTATAAACCTATACTCTCTCTCGTCAATCTTCTCTAAACATGCCGCCATATTCCACGCCCTCGCCTCTACTAGCGATAGCTTCTCAGGTGGCGCGTCCACCGGCTTTTCAAACCCATGGAACAGGAATGGCAGTATTGAAGACTTCCAGAGCAAGCTGTTGCGCCGGTAGCTCTCTACGACAGCTGCCTGAAGCAGAATTGCAGTGATGAAAACCAAGGTCGCCGGAAGTATCAACCACGGCCAGCGCACGTGTACAAAGGTCTCGTTGTGAAAAGCCTGCCCGATGACTTCCGTGCCATTGTCGGATGACTGCATCACATTCGTCATACTGGTCGCGATGTCTGCCATTGTCTGGGAGATGTTTGGGGCGAAAAGTAGAATGGGTGCGACCTGGAAAGCGGGGGCTTCCTCGTTGAAGGACGCCAGCTGCGTGACGAGCAGATTCTCGAGGAGCTGGCGTGCGATGTTGTAATCAGCCGTGTGGACAAAGAAGGTCCTGTTCCCTTGCCATGTGCCGTCTGGCGCTTGCAGCGAGGCGTAAACCCGGTCGCCAACGTATGCCGGTGTCCAGCTACCGTTTGAGAAAGCGTTGAGTGGGGCGCTGACGAGCCTGCCTTGCTGCAGCACGCCTTTGCTGACACTGAAACCGGAGCACTGCTGTGCGCACCACTCGAACGAACATTCGGAGATGTCGGGCGGGAGCACGCCGTCTTTGTCGACATTAGCTGTTGGCGGGGACCGGAGGATTCCGAGCCGCAGTAGTGGCGAGTTGTCGTCGGCAGATATAAACATTGCGCTTGAGTTGAGATACGTGTATGTACCGTTTCCGCCTAGGCCAGTTGTGGCGGTGATTGTGATATTTGCGGGAGTGGTGTAGTCACAAGTCTGCATGGACGAGTCGGGATCTCTGTCGCCGCAGTCCTTTTTGGTCTCTTCCGTCACATTCATGCAGCTTCCGCAGACTCCAAGCTTCGTAAGTTCTGGCCACGTGCAATTGCCTGTGGAGCAATGGAACGTTGGGGTCAAGGAAATTCCCAGGAGCCCGTTCACGATTGCTGTCTGCATGTCCACACCAGCGAAATTTGCTGTTCTCCCAATTAGCCAGAAGCGTGCGGGGGACCTCCACATAAAGCACGTACATTTGGCAGTTGCGGCATCCATCACAGTGCCAGAGTCATAAGTCCGGGCGGTGGGTGTTGTTGCTCCCTCGATCTCAGCAGTGGGAACTGACCGAAGAGGATAGCTTATGATCTGCTGCATAAAAGGATCAACAGCAAGCGCTGCAATCATAATCATGGCAGCCGCAAAGGCGATCAGGTCCTGCGAATTTATACGTGACTGCCAGAGAAAGATCAGGGAACCCAATGGACCCCGACTTGCATCGTCGAACAGTTGCAAATCGTATAAGCGGCGCCGATTCTGCGAAAAGTAAATCCACTTTGCTTGACTGATGCACTCAGTAATTGGCAGTATCATAGCCGATTTCGACACTGCTGCAAAGATGGATACAAGTGAATTCGGACTGATCGATGACCTCCACCAAGACAACGGCTTTCCATCCAGTATTCGCAGAACAATGGTGATGGCAATCACAGTGACCAGGCTCAGTACTAGGCTCAAGATCTCCCACGTCCAATGATCTTTCAGCCTTTGTATTCTCATGGCCTTAGGTGATGACGTTCCTTCTTGGTGGTGAAGTTCGTCTTTAGCTGAGTTCGGTTTGCTCGATTCGAGAAGATCATCCCCGTAGCTGGTATGGCTTCGGCCGATATCAATCGACGAGTAACTGCTGTGGGCGTTCATGTCCAGATACGCTCCGTCGGTTTCCGAACATAGCAAAAGAAGGGTAGAAAAAGATGCTGTCGAGAATTCCGCCGGAAGACATTCTTCAGGCCCGTATTCGTGCTATTTTGAACTGTGCTATGGCGGATATTGCCTGAATTACCCCTGCTGATAGCTCTTCGCCGCTGTGAGATGTACTACGTCATCTCACTTCGCGCAGGACTTGTCTGCACGGTGTGAGATTGCGCGCCAGAGAGGGTGCCACCATGCAGGATTCTCCTCCGCACAGTGCTGAGAGGTTGGCCATTGGCAGCAAGGATGACAGGGCCTGGAAGAGATGACGCCATAATTTGGGGGCCAGGTCTAAGACACCCGAAAATGGCCATAGTCGACTTTATTTCTAGGCACAGGCTCTATCCTGATTGGATGAGAACCCTATGCAGAACATGGCATCGGATCCGCATATTGGGGTCTTAGTTCTGATTGATAGCAGGGTGCAGTCGAGAAAACCGGGGTGATTACTCCGACGCAACCACACCCGACGCCTTGGGCGGCTTTTATTCCTAATATGACGCCATCCGTCTCGGAAAACAGGTAAGTACACTTGCAACCTGCTTTGGGGCCGAAAGTGTGCGCTCGTGGCGTCGAGCAAGGTCGCGTCACCTTTAACATGGCACTTGAAGAACACTCGATTCGCCACGTGACCCTACCGACCGTGCCTTCGCCGGGAAGATAGCAGTCAACACGATAAAGGAAGGAGAATTCCATGGAAGAAGTAGTGGGATAGGAAGCAAGACTCGACTGGAAACAAGACTGCCAACGGGGTTTTTGTCGGGAAATGCACCCTCTGTCCAGTTCGCGTTGCGACGGAGAAAGGTAGAGGAGGTTGACTCTGGTAGCTGGATAATTGCCAAGAGCTTGTAATCCGTACAGCATAATGCGCCCTCGTAGGTTGAGTTCGAGAGTGGCGAGGACCGCAAGAGATACTGGAGAGACGAATTGTCTGAGAAAAAATCCCATTGGGTCGTCCCGCTCCCAAACTCCCGTATCGCTTGCTGTCCCGCAACGTTACATGGATAAGTCTGCTAAAAATAGCCAGGCGACACTATGATACGCGCAACCCCCTGTGATTAGGCGGTACGGCTGATAACGCAAGCCGGACTTGGCCCCGTCGACACTGTGCGAGATTCACTGCTGGACCGAATGAATGAATCGTCACAAAATGTTGACCTCGACACGGTGTGCAAGCCGTAGATAGTAGCGCACAGTGCACGGCCAGAGGCTGCCCGGCACATGCATGGGACACCTTGCGCGCGAGTAAAAAGCTCGGCTCCACGCCTCCAATAAATTAAAACGGCCTCGACGCTTGTTTAGCACCACCTTAGTCTGGGAACACGACGGCAAAATGAATCAGGCTGTCGTTCGTGTGAAGAGTCCATAATTGATATATTATTTTACACAAAAGCCAACTCCGATAGAATAGGATATAATGTCGCATCGTCATCAAGGTGTATCTCAAACTCCGTCATATGCGCTTCGCATCAATGTCTACCACTTTAACAAGCCTCTCGTTGCCCGTCTTCGCGGTCCTGTTCTCGCCGTCGAAGAACGGCTTGACCGCAACCTCCGCAACCTCTTCGAACAGCCCCTCAACCATGCCTTCTAGTTTTGCTCCACACTCGGTCTGGTGGAGGAAGTCCGGCGATGCGCGGATGTCTGACAGCAGCGCCCTGCCCGTGTCGTCGACGGCAAAGTTGACGCTGAACAGCTCAAATGACTGGGGCAACGGCTGGAAATGTGCCTTCATCTCGCGCGTTGCAGCAGCAGAGAAGACCTCGCCGGTGATATCGCAGATCTGCGAGAAGACGGACGCCTTCCATCCTGAAGGCACGTCCGGAAGATTCCAGAACTCGCGAACGTGGCCGTCAAAGGTGGAATGCGACGACAGGTCGTCCTCTGCAGATGTCTCCCAAGGAGCACGGAACGGGGAGGTGGCGAAAAGCGCCACCATGGGCCGGTAGACATAGACGCGAAGAGCTCCGACGGCGAGAACGTACGCGCTGACTTGGAACTTCCGGCTGGCGAATGTCAAGGGCCTGGAGACGTATCGTTGTGCAATGACGTGGCGCTTGGGAGCGACTTCATCGGTGTACTCCTCCGTAGTGACGGTGATCTGGAACCACGAGCTCCAGCCACCCGACCGTTCAGCGCTGGCGTGGTCTTCATCTCCGTGGCTCGCACCGGGCGTCGACTGCTCGCCAGGGACGAGACTTGTGCTGGCCGAGTGCTCCTTGGTCTTGTCGTCCTCGTGCGGCGCGGAAGGCTCGGCGTCCCACTCGTCGAATGCTGCCTGCAGCTCGTCGACTGTGCTGATCAAGCGCAGGTCCTGCGAACCGCCGCTCATGTCCGGTCTGAGCATCCACCACACACGCTCCGCCGGTGTCTTGTCCTCGTTTGTTTGCAATGCCTCGCCCAGCGGGGTGTCGTCCAACACATCGTAGATGGACTCGGACGACTGGATCTCGAGGTCGGCAATGGCCTTGACGTTGGTCTTGAGCAGAGAGTTGGGGTTCTTTGCAATCCAGTTTGCGTACGTCTTTCCCAGGAGAGACTTTCGTGTCAGAGCATCGCGGTTGACGTAGGTGCTGATCAGCATGAGCGGCTGGTGGAAAGCCTTGTCGAAGTCCAGGGCATCTTTGGCGCAGATCTGGAGCAGAGGGCCGCCGGGGTATTGGCTGATGGAGGTGATGATTTTGTAGGAGTCTTGGGGCAGGCGTGATCTGAAGGCGGCCACAATGAGCGGCTGCACCAGGGGATCCTCGTGGTCGACGAGGCAGTACGCAGTCTTGCGACTGCCGGCAAGTGATATGCTGCCCATGCTTTGGGTGATGGTTTCTGTCATAGTGGCGGGTAACGGAATATATGTGAAGCGGGTAGGACAATGACACAGTGCAGGAGAACGAGCTTCTGTCCCTGCAAGCACCCCGGATGCGTGTTTCAGGGTATATTTAAGCAGTCCGACTCGCAGTCTTGAAACTCGCGGGGCCTACCGGATCGGGCTGCAGCAACGCTAGCCCTCGGAACATTGATGGCGCGTGCAACTCGAGATGATCTGGACACGGGTTGACCCGCCAAGTGGGACTTCTGAAACGCCGGAATTGCTGGTTCAGGGTCTGCGCGGGACGATCATCACTGCGACGCCAGCCGGAACCGGCAAGGGCGTAGATCGGTCCGGTAGTTGAAATGGCTTGATCGCCGCGGGCGTTTCGTGGCGGCCCCGCTGAACCAGGGCTCCCGGCCTTTGTCGTCACCGGGCGCCGTTAGCCTCCCGCTACTCCTCACTGCCCGAGTCCGCACTGGGCCGGCGCATGGACGTGCCACGCCTCCCTGTGCTCCACGACCCACCAGAAGGAATCGCTTTGCTGCATCTCGGATGGCCGGGAGGCGCGGTGCATTCGGAGCATTCGGAGCATTCGTAAGTTCGCTGCAAGGCCCGCCTTGCCGCGTCTGCTCAGGCGTATAGTTACATGTGCCCGAAGGAATCCACGCTACCCACCTCGCTTTCGCGAACGGCGAGCCGCCGGCCATCTCCTTGAGCTGTTGTTGCAAAGGGCGGGCGAAGGGAGCGCCCCCTCCGCCGGTGCCGCCGTTATCCCACCGACCTTGCTCGGAGACACCTGTCGGGCTCACGGAGCCAGCAACAGCATAGCCTCCACTGTGCCAAAGAGATGGCCAGCCCAACCACTTCACCACTCACGAGAACAACCTCATCCGCGTAACCTCCAGCACCTCGGTTCTTTCTGCACAATGCCCCGTGCGTAGAACCCGGACGCCGCCCAAATTTCACTCCACGCACGGATTCCCGACGGTGTACTACGTGTACGTAGACAGAGCTTACGCCGTCAGCCTCGTGGTCTTCAAGCCACTGGTTATTTCCCTGGCTACACGTGGCTGCAAAGCTTTTGGAAGCCCTTTTCCTGAGCCTCATCTCCCCTCGTGCTGCCCGTCGTCCATGATTAGCGTCCACACTATCTGCTCTAATAGCACCTCCTGCAATCCTCTATCCAAACTCCCCGACGCCCGTTTATCAATGCTCAAGAAATCCCGGTTTTCAACAATGCTGTATATGCTGGGGCATATCCCGATAGATATTCACAAGGAATTATTCCACACACTTAGTGGAGCTGGGTGTTAATTGGTTCCAAATTCTGCTTCTCCCAAACGGATTTCTCAATCCGACCAACGCCCTCTCGGACCACATGGTCGCCCTTCCATTTGATCCACAGCACATTGTAGAACTCATATACCGCGTTTGTCTTGATGATATCCTCCCAATAAAGGTCCGCAATCATGGTACTGGGTTGTCCTTTCCGGTCCTGTCTCGCGCTGCCTCTCGATACAGCGACGAGCTCACACGGATCACCGAACGGCGCGTCCCGGCTGTCAACGTTCAGAAAGAGAACCCCACCCCACATTCCGTTTTTGTCTGCAACAAGGACCATGGTCTGCGGCACACTCTTGAACGTGCAAGGTGTCATGGTAAAAAAAATGCTCGCCTACTGCGCAGGCGGAGATGCGGAGGCCACGTCCTTTGCTCATCTTCAGGCGGCATCTCGGCTGCCGACGGAAGAGGGTACCGGAACAGAACGCCAGGCGCCAACTGGCTTGTGTAATGCGTGCTCCGCTCAGTTGCCTCGCACGTCCATCCCGTCGGGGCTGCGGGCTGTTTCTCCCCCCGTGCTCGCCAAAGGTGATAGTGGTTTCGTATCCTCCGCTCCTGGCCGTTTCGGGGCCCCACATGGACCCAGTCGACAAGCGGATCCACCCTGAGGTCTTACACCATCCTGAGACTAGTGGCCGTTGCCCTGACATAACTCTGGACAGGGTCGCCCGCTGTCCCATTGACCCGCCCGTGCCAACCCAGCCACGACCAGCTCGGAAGGGAGTACCCGTTGTCTGCGCTGGGTTTGAACCGTCTCTTCAGGGGCTCGTTCGCCCACCAGAGCAGTGTGAGGTCGAAGAAGAGCTCGGGCAGCCCGTAGAGAAATCCTGCTGGGAAGGATCGCTCGATCACCCTCTCCACGCCGCTGAAGGCCACGTGTGCGTCTTCCTGGAAGGACAGCTCTCTCCAGTTATAGTTGTAGCAGAACAGTTCCCAAGGACCGAGGTCCGGCCATGTCAGAAACGGCAGTTCGAAGAACTCATCGGCCTTCCCGCTGTCGGGCTCCCCGCGCATTTGCTCCTTCCAGAATGCGGCTTGACAAGCCCAGAAGACCGTCTCGTCGGCGAACACGAGTTGTCTCGCGGACAGACTGAGCTCTTGGTAGGTCCATCCTCTGGTGTGGTACTTGGACTCGTAGCCGACGTCAGTCTCGGTGACAAGCGGACATTGCAGCAATTCAACTGTTTTCTGGAGAATCGCCCGCGCGAGCCCGACCCCTCGGAGTCCGTGGTCGGCGTTGTCGCCATCTGCAGCGACAATGGTGCAGTACGCGTTCGCATAGACGGCGTCCATTCGACTGATGACGGCATGCTTTCCCGGATGGTCTTGGATGATGCAGAACCGGTCGACCCAAAGATAACGTTCGCCGAACGCACGCACGAGGCTGATGGAATCACGAATTGTCTGGGGGATCTAGAACACGGAGTCCTTGGCAGTAAAGGCACCCTTCTTTTTCAGGTCCTCCACGTTGGATATCTTGGTTTCGAGGATGTCCGGGATGTAGCCCCACAGGTACGACAAGGCGAAGTACTTGGTCGCACCCGGACGTTGCACCAAGCAGCCATGCTCGGTGTCAATGAGCAGCAGTTCCTTCAATGGGTCGACTGTTTGCCAGGTTGGAAGATTGTGGCATTTGCCATGATGGGATTCATTGCAGACATCCAGCCAATTCCGAAGCCTCTTTATGTCGATATGCGGGCTGTCTACCTTCAGAAAGTCAAACGATTGGCTTCCCATAGTACGCAAGTTCTTGAGCCACTCAAAGTCGATTCTTCCGTCGCGGTAAACGTTCAGGGAGAGCCTCTTTTCATGGGTATGCATGTCAATATGCAGACCATCGTTCGAATGCTTGTCGGTACGTGCTTGGTCGTAAACATTCATGATCTGCCGACATGACCGGCAAACCCCAGCTCTATGGCGGATTTCGTCAACTGGACCTAGATCAAATCCCTCACTATTATCGATACAATTGCGGAATGAGCTTGAAATGAGGCTGCATAATTTGCAAGACATAACGATCGGCCTGAACAGTGTTTGGGGGGAGGATGTGGGCAAAGGAAGGGAGAAACAGCTTGAAGAGAAAATTTTGTTTTTGTGCTACATGTGATGATGTGAGCCATGGCAGGATAAGCCGAACAAGAAGCGACTCAAAATCGAACACGTGGGGCTACTCTGGGGGAAGATTGATGCAGTCCATCCTGTAGGGCTGACAAGCCGCTGCTCACCCTGCTACTTCTTGCCGCCGAGCTTCTATCTCACTGCGCATACTTTGTGTTCGCTGGGAGATCACCCCTATGTGTAGTACTACTTAACTGAACTATCTCTCGATAAATGATTGTGGTCATCCGAAGTTCTCCGTGGTATGAGAACGAAGCAAAGAAACAGATTGAAACCCAACTCAAAGGCTGACTAGCACGCCTGTATTATCGATGTGAAGGAAAATACCTCAATCATATGTTGAATACGATAGCCACCCGATCCCATGTTTCAAGGCTGGCCACTATCGGGAGTGGTTAGGGTGTAGACGTAGGATCCCGCGATTGTAAACACGTCATTGCCTCGCGTTTCGCCAGTGTTCGTGGCCTTCTGGGCAATGTTCGAGACCTAGGCACGTCAGCTCAAATACCATACCGAAGCTTTGGGTGAATGCATACAATTTGGCTGTACAGAACGCAGCGAGTACCTTGAGCAACACCGTTCTTTAGGGGGATGTACGCATTGAATGTGTTCTGCAATCTGTCAGCTCAGTATCTTTGAGCAGTGAGGGAGTGACTTACGCAAGCCGTATACGAGCCACCGCCGGAATGTAGTTTGTTGTAGGCCGTGTTCTCTTGGCAGTCCGCAGCGCATACGGCGGGATCAAAGGCCGCTTGGTCATTGTGGTCAATATACTGGTAGTAGCTTCCATCCTGGATCGCTGCGTTACCGATAGACACCGGTCCCGTGAAGTTCGGAAGAACCTTATCAGGAATATTCTGGTATCTGTTGTAGCCGTTAGAAGCAGCCACGGCAACTCGGAAGCTCGCCTGCCACGAGCCATCGTTGGTCGCATTGGCTACGTTCATTGGGTAGCCCCAACGTGTGCAACTAATGGCTCCTGTAGATGGAGGATCAGTGCAGACGCTATACGCGGGACGGAGAACAGGATCGCGCTCGACGTAGATGTTGAAGCTGCGGCAGAGATAATCCTGGTCGCAGAACGCAGCACACTGATTCGGATCATAGCTGGCCAGCTGGGTGAATCCACGGTATCCGAAGCTCTGCTGGATACTTCCGCCTGCATTTGTGAATGAGTTGGTATAGCCTGTCGGGGTTGGTGCGTTGGTGGCCAGGCTGGCAAAAGAAGGATTTGCCACAAACGAGTCCGCCGTGTCAGGTGTTGGGGCAGGAAAAGGACCAGTCGCCAGAGAACAGCAGTCCCAGTTGTTGCTGGCACACATTGATGAGGCAGCAGACAGATATGAAGAATCCGGAACGTCAGCGCGCCTACGTAGCTCAGGGGCGCTGGGAGCTTTTGTGATCTGGGGAGCATTGACGGCTGCACCAGCCGTGACGCTGGCCGTCGCAAGAATGAGAACGAAGAGCATGACCGAAAGGCGAGCAAGGAGTCGATACAATTGAAACTCAATTATCGTGTATCTGTACTTCCATCGAGTCAACCAATTCACACCCCATTTATATAGGTTGCAGCCTCATTGAAGTCGATTATCATGAGGTTCTTCAACTGAAAAGCCCCAAACGCCTTCAATATTTCGATTCGATAGCCTGTTTACACACGACGCTCTAGCTTGTAGACATCTACAAAGAAACAAGTTGGTAGGAGTAAGGCTTCCAGTACGTTGTAGTACAAAAGGATCGTAAAAGAAGCGAGTGGCAGGACTTCATTGTTCGCGAACGTCATGTTATGAGACATGGCGGAGTCTCGGCCGTGGAGGCCAAAGTCGTTGCCTCTCGTGGCAACCGAGGCCACAAATTACACATCAACAGCAATCGAACCGCCAGAGCAAGGCTTCAAAGGATTCCAATCCCAGCTCCACTACCGATGAAGGCAGTAAAAAGAGCGCTCCACAAGTGTTGCCACATCCTCATTTGCAAAGTCTGTGCCTTCATGATATTCGCAGCTCGAATCCCGGTGCTCATCCCATTCCAGGCAACAGCCAAACGCTCGGGCTTGCAGAACCCCGCACACATCCGTGCCTGAGGGCTTTTGGAGCGATCGCGCTAGTAGCAACGCGCATCCATCCCGTAACCTTGCTCACCCTGGCCTTCCGCGTGTCTGCGTCACCGTGATGCAGAGTGCATTCCACTTGCTCAAATTTCCTTATCAGGCGGACTAAAGGCCTGTACAACCCTTCCACCAGACCTTGGAGGGTTCTTGTGCCAGCCTGGGCCACAAGTCGCCCCAGATTTCAGTTGAAAAGAAACTACTTTCATAAAGCCACTTTTGAATCCTTCTCATGTACAGATCATCCCACTCTTCCAGCGGGATCCCTTCATAAGCTATTTTTACAATGCAGTCGGTATCTTCCTTATAAATCCATCAACGCGACTCCTCGCTCCATCGCCGCTCTAATCTGCTTAGCTTGCCCTCCGTCGCAAGCTTGGGCGCCGGATCTGGCTGTTTCACCATAGGTACCCGCTACTACCCCGCCTACCGTGGTAACGCTAGTGCCGCCCACTGCGCTCTTAGGGGCTATCGCCACGAGGTGGAGTTGCTTAGCCAGAAACGTAACAATGACAGGTCTGGGACCGAAATGATTTCGGGATCTCCGATCGTGGCGAACGCCGTGGGTACACTGAGACGAGGACCATGCTGCCTTGAGTATTTGAAAACCGTGTGCATCAAGTCTAACGAGCGCTAATGAATTCCCAGATCTCTCTTGTGGTGGCCGTGTTATTTAGTGTTTGAGCAAACGCCGCGGTGAACTGGCTAGCTTGCGCACGCTTTCCAGTGGAAAAGAGTAGTAAATAGACCTGCGGTAGGCAGTGCTGAACAGTTATGGAAAAGGAGCAAAGGTAGAAGACATCGGAGATCAGGTAGAACTTGTAAATTGTTACGAGCTCTCTGGATCATAAGAAAGCCCAGGGCGATATCAACGAGATACCTGATCCCGGAGCGGAATGGTGCCAGGGGGTGAGAGATGTTAGGACTCTTTTGCATGTCGCAGCGAGATGCAGGCACATAGACATAGTCAGGTACTTGTTGAAGAAGGGAGCGGACCGTCGACTGAAGGATGCGAGAGGAGAAAACCGCACAAGACCTTGCAGAAGCCAGTGGAAACAAAAATTAAATCTATTTTGCAAGAATAGGCAGATATCACGAATGTAGCAGTGTTACGGAGGCTCAATGCCGCGCTGCGGTGTCTGAATGGTCCCGGATCTCTTCTTATCTCCGGGCCAGCGCGTGGTGGCCGTGCATCAATCCTCCTATCTTTCACCGTGGCGTCGCCGCTAATGTCACCATCTCAAGCTGTCACCGCAATAGGGCCTGCAGATGTATTGAGAAGCTCAAGGCACGAAACGACGTCTGTCGGGTCTGGGAGGTGCCAAGATGCCAACGTCTGTTTGGAGCTGGGGCCAACAAGAACAGAGAAGACATGATGCTTAGGCACCACAGAACGACGGAGTGCGTCGAACATGTCTGCGCAATCTATTAGCTCGCACAAAACTCCAAGGCGATGCGTATAAGTACCTTCGTCCGGACCGTCATCTCCGGAGCAGAGAATGAACTCGGGAAGACTGTCGCCATACTCGGCCACGAGACTCTTCGTGATTTCGCCCTTGTTCACAGAACGCAGACGAACTTCGACGTTGGCTTTGCCCTCTATGATCTCGACTTCATGCTCCTTGGCCACGGTGGCCTTGAGGTGGTTGAAGCATTCGACGGCCTTTCTGGCACCGTCCTTGGGGTCGGTTTGTCTCCAGTGCCAGGTGATAGCGACCTTTTTCCGCTCGGTGAAGGATCCTAGACATGACATCAGCCTCTCGATATAAACTCACGGCGGCATGCATGCTTACCGGGAGTGCTCTGAGTGTAATCCTGGAACAACTGCATAACGGTTGACTGCCAACTCTTGTCCATCGTTGCCGTCAGGTCGTCCCATGAATCACTCTTTGGGCGACGGACAAAGCTCCCGTGCTCAGCGCTAAGACCCAATTCGCTGATGTGGCCTAGACACTGCTCGAGGAATGCTTGGTCACGGCCGCTGATGATCCAGACGGCATTGGATGGGTCCGAAGCAAGTTCCTTGATTGTGGCGATCAGCCGATCCGATGGGAGTGCTGCTTGGGGATCCTCGACTATCGACGTCAAGGTGCCATCGTAATCGAACATGAACAGCCTCTTGTTGGCCTTTCGGTACTGCGAGAGAAGCTCCGTCTTGTTCAGAATCGGCGTTGCAAAGTCGAGCCCGGCATCTTTCGGTGTTGGGATGATGGAGGGATCGGCGCTTGGAAACGTCATCCTGGGCGGTAGATCGGGATGTTGCGACAAGCTCGAGAGTAGTTTGCTGCAGTATGAATGTGAGAACGGAGCAGAACGTGATTGACACATGGGAAAGAAATGGAGCCTGCTAAGCAAGCATTACAGAACAGCTTGTTTAGTCGCTTACTCTGGGCCTTTTTCTTACATTTTGTTTTGTAGGATCAAAACTGGTCCAATTATAAAAGCGAAAGGCGATCGCGCAGCAGCTTGTGGACTTTTTACTTCTCTTTAAGGAGTGCGCGTTAGTCTTTACGTGGTGCAACGCGGCAATGAAATCGCGCCACGTATCAGAAATGACTAGCTTGGCTTAGTACGTAAGCGTTTTCACCGCTCATGGCTTTGGCCAACTGGGTTAAGATCGCGGTGTAGCCAATGAAGGCCGGCTAATGCGGCATGGCCCCGAATCGTATCTCCAAGCTGAAAATAGTTCGGCGAAGCCCGTAAAATACGCGCGCTCGGGTCGGCCCGGAGGATTCTCCTTTTCGCGTGGCAACTCTGCAAGCCAATGGCTGGCAGTTCCAGATATCCATTCGTCCGCTTATCTCCAAAAGCCGGAAAACTCTCCGAGTGGCGCTCTTGGTCTGGGCTTTCAAATGATTGCCTCACACCCTCTAGTGATCAGCGCTCAGGGTGAGCGTGTGCTTTATTCAGGGGAAGAAGGAGAAAGAGGGGGCTTGCGACGGATTGGGACAATCTGAGATGAACCCTCCTCTTCAGATGCTGCAACTGCGCTGTCAGGAAGGACTGTGGGTGTTCCGTACGTCGCATAGGCGGATCCAAGTAGACAGAAAATCCGTCCATCTCATAGTGCTATTGCCTCCAGCTTACCAAGCGGCCTGGTGCGCAACAAGATCACAAGAATTGCAAGATAGTTCATGACCGGCCTGCAGCGTAAGCCGCGAAGGAAGACCCGGCCCACGTGCATCGGTCCGCCGAAGGGCAACTAACGGCGATGTCCAGCGCCACAGAAGAGCTAGGCGCTTCCTCGGTTCCAGACCGTTCTGACAACCACTTCGGCTTTGGCGTCCCGGGCCGTGATGCAGCAGCTCCCGAAGGATCTACGCTAAAGTTGAGGCGCTCATGGCAAAGACGCCGTGGCGTAAATCGGTCCCACTTCCACAAATCTCGCTGCCGACAGGTGGGAATGCTCCGTGCCTGGAAAGGATTAGTCCATGCGGCACTACAGTCTTTACTACTAAAACTACGAAGGAGAAACATAGTCATGATGTGAAACATAAAGGTTTGCGCTAGCTTCACTCTAATGCGGGTCGTCTTACATCGCATCCCGTTTTTATAATGTTGGGCTTTGAGTTGATAACAGCAGGAGTCCCAGGGAGTCAGAAATTTCCCATCGCCCAACGGAGGAGACACTTATGAGTCAAAATGAATCATCCATCCCGTGGAGGGGTAAAGAGCTAATGAGATCAGGCTTCGGAGTCTCCTCTCTCCGATCTATATTTAACTTTTCTGTCGTAGGCTGCAGTGCCATCTAGTGTGGCAAGTTTTCTCTTTCCTTGATTTAATATCAGTAAAGCCAAGAACATTCCTGCTTATTAAACTACCCGATCTCTCTTTTGTTGCATCCCGGGCCTTACTCTGAATGCGGGGAAGATGTCCTAAATGAATCTCAGGGGGCCAAGAGGCAATATGGACGAGCAGCGAGAGTGCCGAGAGGTAGCAAAATACCACCAAAAACAGCAGCAAAACAAGGAGTTCCGTAAGGAAAAGAGGCACATGCAAAATAGACTGCATGAAAACCAAGGGAGAGGCCTGCTAAGGCCTCTCGCCTACCACAAGGAAGGGTCTAATTTTTGAAGGAAGAATGAGTTGCTCTTGTATATCTACACGCGAGATGTTACATAGATAGCATTCGCCTGAGAACCACATAATCTACCTACCATGTATGCTTTCCTCCACTTCAAAGCTTGGTGATGTCCTTCGAGCAGTAGTAGGCGCTGCCATTAGTAGTGTTAGTCTGATTCTGGCCGGCCTTGGAGAGCGGAGGAGGGATGTGTTGCTGAGTGGAGATGATTTACCGGATGATACCAGGACAACATTTGTGAATTGGTTTCTTTAATAGTTTGAAACACATTTTTGATGCCCTCTAAAGAAATTCGGGCACGGTGTAGCACCAAGAATGGTGCGGCGTCGTAGTAGACCATGTTACACCCCTTTATCACCTTAGGGAAGAAGCCCTTCTTCGAGGTCAGCCTTGAGGAGTGAGATTTTCTGCATATATGTTCTAGATTTCTTTAATGGCCTTCGTTTAGTTGTGTTTCTCGGACTAAGGGCAGTGGTGGGCGGGCTGAACAAGTTAAGCTACGTAGGAGTAGGTGTTTGGCGTTGCAGTACAATCATGTGATGTGATTGACAGTACTCGTTCATTCTCCAATTTTGTAGTAGGTTTTTTACCCACCAAGACCGCAGAAACTCTAACGTTTCTATTGCCCATTACCCTAGCACCGATACGGACCTACCCCGGCTGTAGGTTTTATGCGGAACCATATCTTAATCACAGCTCAGGCTACAGACTCACATACAAGACACCCACCGCAAGCTTGGAATCTTATTGAGTCAACGCTGCAGGCCCTGTCAGTAAAGTATCCAAGCAAATAATATATGTTGATATCTCAAGTCAACTCGTGGATAAGGTCCAAATTATGTAGAACGGTGGATTCTGATAGCAAGGCGCTAGCGTCAAATGCTATCAGTAAACATTACACGGCCTCGGCACGGGAGTTTGATTTCCGAAAACCTATCGCGTAACCCACATAGGCGAATACTCAGCCCGTCATTTCTAAGCACAATTCGGGCGCGGTGGAACCATCATCCCGTTTTCCTGCAATCCATGGCTTGTGATGAGAGACACTGAGGAATTGTCTGCACCGCCTCTCGCCACGCTGAAGGAATATCTCTCCTCCGAGATTCAGTTTGGTTTTCTTTTCCTTGAACAAGGCTTAGAGATATCTATGCTAAAACTCTTGTTAACGGGTAAACTCATTCGGAAAATTCAATGTTGCCCGCAGTCCTACTCCTGGACTCAAATAATGATTACCAATCTTCGGGAGGATAATTGCACCGCGTTTTGAAGGCTATGTTGATGACTCGCACAAATCGTGCCCGATCACCGGGTGCACAAGTCAATGGATGGCTTTACCTCACCATCTGCGATGGGCCATTTTGAGGTTTGTAATTCGTCTGCTTAGCATTTTTCTTTCTAGGATAGTATAAAAACTGGAACAGAGGCCGCTCTTCCGACGAGATTCAAGTACTATCATCATATCTCATCTCAATTTTACAGTCTCACTCGTCAGAAATGCCTTCTACCTGGTTCTCAATCCAGGCTCTGGCCGGACTCCTCCTTCAGACAACCAACGCCTTGGAGCTTCCAGACTACACAGCGCTGAAGACATACCAGAATGCTGGTGTCCTTGAAATCACTCTCCACAACCCGAAATCCCCGCTCAATCTCTGGAGTCAGGATATTCAATCTGGATTGACCGACATTGTCCAAAGGCTCCAAGTCGACAATGAAACCAAGGTTGTGATATTCAAGAGCGATGTTCCCAAATTTTTCAGTGCTCACTTGGATCTGTTGATGCCTGGGGTTGGTAAGTGGAAGTCGGATTGAGAAGCGGTTCCAGTGGAATTTGGCCTGCTAATCGTGCAAGCCAGACACTATCGCAAATAGCTTTGCGACACTTATGTTCAATATCTCAGACCTGCCTCAAGTAACCATCGCTGCCGTAGAGGGAAGAGCTCGTGGTGCAGGGAACGAACTGATGATGGCGTCGGACATGCGTTTTGCAACCAAGAGCGAGTCGCTCTTCGGGCAGATCGAGGTGGCCAACGGCCTTCTTCCCGGGGGTGGAGGAAGCCAACATCTCCCTCGGCTGATTGGACGAGGACTGGCAATGGAGTACATCCTCAGTGGCAAGGACATCAACGCGGAGGAGGCGGAGAAAATCGGCTGGATCAATAAGGCCTTCGACACATCAGAGGATATGTACGCCTACATCGACGAGCTGACTTCGCGCCTGCGTCTTTTCCCTCTCGCTGCGATGACTGCAGCCAAGCAGTCAATGAACCTCCGAGCTCGTCCCTCATATGACGACTATTTGCACGACGTAGCTTCCTTCAACCAGCGATTGGCTGATCCGGTTGCGCAACAGCTTCTTGGCCGAGCAGCGGCTGTGACCAAGAACTTTTCTCTTAGGGACGCGGAGCTCAACTTGGGAAGGGATCTGATCCTCTTGTATGAGTAAAGGTTCAATATTCTGGTATCGATGATTGGGCTTTGCCTTACTTCAGACGACACTATATGCAATATCGTCAATATCCTCTCATTACTCAACTCGACCGTTGCTTCGCTGCTTTTGTCTTCTCACGGTTCGAATTGGTCTGCACTTGGACTCCATTATGTTCTTTCATGTTGAGCTTTAATTAATCACGTTGCAACATTCCTGTTTACTGTTTATAAGTTGATTCTTGTATTGTTTCAGCTCTTAAGAGGACTCTCGAAAGCCGTCCATCTTGTTGGGATGAACATTCTGCTATTCAGAGGCCGCACTGGCCGTCGATCTCCTGGAGAGACAGCTCATTTGGCGGGATCTCCAAACCGCATCTGCCGTCCTCCCGGCAGGTACCATCAAACTGGCCATCGGTACACGGCTGGCCATCGAACGCAGCCGGATTACCATCGTTGCTTTCATCGTTCTGAGCATTTTCAGCAACGGCGGCAAGGTCCTCAAAGGATACTTGAGGTGCAGGTGCTTTGGTGGAGGAAATTAGTTGGATCACAATAAAGTTGATGTTCTTCCTGTCATATTTACTTACCTGCAAATGTGCTGCCAGCAATGAGGCCAATGGTGCAGATGAGGGCTGTGGCGAAGCGCATTTTAGATCGATTCAGTCAGTTTGAGAGGATTTCGTGGGTAATCGTGTATCACCCAATCTGATTAGGCCAGTAGGTTGACAGTGCAGAAAATTATGCATTCAGCCATTTGAGCGTTAAGCCGTTGGCTCTTTATACCTGATTTGCACGTAAGCTCGACACGTGAGCGCCGCCTTTGTGGACTCCTTCTTTAGACGTGCCAAGATCAAGGATCCCAGACCTGACGCCTCGACTCAGCGTGGTATTTGTGGCAATATAGACCCAGGTTAAGTAATGATAAAGGGCTCGATTTCCGCAATGCGCGATCGACTCCAGGATACTTTAGAGTATCCGAGATGTTCTGTGACGTCTCATCACCCAAATTCTGCTCGTAGATTTCGATAGCAGTTCGAAAATCCGTGTCTCCGTGCTGCCTCTTCTTGTCGGTTTCAATATTCTAAAGGTTGGCGATCCACATAATAGGGGCCAATTCATGTTTCGCATCATGTGTCATGATCCGGAGCTGCTCTCGATATTTGCGACAAATGAGACGCCAAGATAGCTTGGTAGAAAGTGTTGGCATTCACAGTCATGCAATATGGCACTCTGAAGAGCCGCTGAGACGGACATGTCACAGCATGACTAAGACGTGTTCGCTTTTACTCTATTCTCTTCATAATCTGTTTACTCCGCATCGTGGTGATACTCCCGTCGCAGTCATTGAGGATACTAATTCTTTTTCGGCATCTCTAAATTTGGGACAACCACAAATTCGGCCGCATTCACTAGTATTGCGGACTGTGATATTTCCCTCGACGTTACCTTGCTACAGGACTTGTAGGGCTTTTGATTTCGTACATTCTTGTCATGGACATGCTAAAAGCAGAAACCTGTGCAAATGTCGTAAAATTCAACGTAAGGGCTAGCTGGTGTGTATGGTTGTGGTCGCCGCTTACTGCAACTCCACCCATCTCCGCACAACCCTCTCCACCCAACCTTCATTCCTGAGCACGTCCGCCATCAGCACGTCTCCCAGACGTGGCGCGTTTTCTATCGTCCGCGTTGTGTCGAAACTCAATCCCCTCTTGCCCTGGTTTGAGCCTCCGTACTTCCCTTCCCAGAACCCGAGAAGTTTCCGACTCGGGTTTTTCTCAACATCATGATCACTGTCGCGCAACTTCGTAAGCCACTCTGATGGAGATGCAAGGCCAAAGGACGGGAGAAGCCCGGTGCGTCTGAGTGCCGGAATGAAGTCGTGTGTCCAGTGGAATGTGTTTGGGTTGAGGATGTGGTAGACCCTGACTGCCCCGCCAGTTTCACCGTCCGCCCTTCGCCCCTCCTCCGGCAAGGCTATATCCAGAATCGCCGCCGCAGCCACATCGATGGGCAACCAGGAAGGGGTCTAACGTTAGCAAGGTACGCAGTCAGCTCTCGCGCACCACTCGACCTCGCGGAAAAGCAGAGACTCACCTCATCCAGTGCCGGCAGCACGCCAGTGCTCCAAGCTCCTCGAACGAGCAGCGGAATAGCCTCCGTGGCATTCCAGTCACCCACGCCCCACAGATCACCGACAAGCTGCCCGATGCGGAGCACGCACGCCTGCATTCGGGTCTGCTCGGCCGCTGCCTGGACGATTTTCTCGCAAACCAGCTTGCTCCGTCCATACCCCATTTTCTGCGCTGCCGCGAGAGGCTGAGGAACCTCTTCCGGGACTATGGCCTTTTCATTTGCAGAATCGGCACCGTCCGATGCTTGGAGCAGCGTTGCAAGCCCTCCTGTTGCTGATACGCTGCTGGCGAAGTAGAGGGCGGCGGGCCGCGGAGCTTTGACTTGAAGACAGAGCTGGAGCAGGTTGTGCAGTCCTGCAATATGCGGTTCGAACGCTCTCACCGGCAAGGTGAAGTTGACAGGCCAAGCAGCGTGTAATACGCACGTGAGGCTGGAAAGAAGGGTTTGGCGGAGCTCATTCGAGAAACCGAGATCCGGGGGACTCAGGTCGGAGGAGGGAACCGCCGTGAGTTTGGAAAGGGAAGCGGGCTCGGGAGTAATATCTCGAGAGGCTAGAGCAGATAGGATGCGTTCTCTAGCAGCTTCGGAGTCGGATGCGCGGGCGAGAGCATATACTTTCGTGACGTCGGGACGGATGAGTAGGGTGGAGAGGATGTGGGAACCCAGGCCGCCGGTTGCTCCGGTGAGTAGCTTGCGCAGTGGAGTCAGCAGTAAAACGTTCCAATCTGTAGACAAGTGCTTACCACGACCTCTCTCTCTGGCTTCGAAGCGTCTTCGGGAACGTGCTCATCGAAGACGGAGTACTTTTCCACAAGCTCCTGCATGGCCAACAGCTCGTCCTCATCACTCTGCTCTACTCCCTCGCCTGTACGCAGCCCGTAGAGATGCTTGGCCAAGACTTTAACGTTCCCCTTCTCGTAGACCACGTTCTGACTGAGCTCCTCACGCCGTGTTCCCAGATCGAGTGTCTTTCGTATAAGGCTCCACATGCGCATCGTCTGCAAGCTGTCCACGCCAGCTGCAAAGATATCTGCTTCTTCACTTTGCAGCTGAGCACCAAGATCTACCCGGAACCTCTCCAGCAACCACTGTTCCAGTTCAGGCACGTCAAGGCTCAGTAGAGGCTCGTCGCTGCCCGCATCCTGGTCTAGCTGCTCAAACCTCGCATAAGCACCGTCGATGACATCTTTGAAGACATCATACACCTGCTGCCTCACAACCGTCCCCTTGTCGGTCCTCGGCCACTCCGTCCCCAGCGGCATCGGCACCACGAGCTCCCTCGGGATGCGCGAGAACGACTCAGCGCCCCGATTCGCATCCTCAACCGCCTCCCAAACAGCCTCAACGAACTCCCCATCCCCCATCGCCCGCTCATCCAGCGCGCGGAACACCAGCAAGCCGGGCACGGCACGCCCGGCGCCAAACACGACAGCCTCAGCCACGAGCTCGCTCTGCCTGACGCGGCCCTCGATGGGCAGCGGCAGGACCTTCTCGCCGTTGATGAGGGTCAGGCGGTCGTCCAGGCGCGTCAGGTACTTCCACCAGTGGCGCCGGGCGGGGTCGGGGTGGCGGGTGAAGAGGTCGCGGGTGCGGAACGAGTTGGGCGGGTCGTCGCAGTTGGACGGGCCGCGCGAGGCCAGCGACTCGAGGGCCACGCACTCGAACACGCCCGGCGCGATCTCGTCCATCAGGACGTGCGGCGTGACGTGGGCGGCCATGCGGACGTAGGCCCAGGCGGTGTCGCCGCGCGGCCGGAGCGACGACATGATGGCGCCGGTCTCGGAGCTGCGGGGGATGCGTGAGCGGACGGCGGGAGGAAGAGAGACGGCAGGGAACTTACGACCCGTAGTTCGCCACCAGGTTGACGCCAGCCTCGACCAGCCGGTCGCCGACGGCGTCCGGGCACGCGCTCCCCGCGAACATGACGACCTCCGCGCGCGCCAGCTCGGCCACGCCGTCCGGCCCCTCGGCCAGCAGGCCCAGCACGAACGGCACGGCGGTGACCAGCTCCGGGGCGGCCGCCCGCATGGCGCGCACCAGGTTGGCGCGGGTGACGGGGCGGGCGTGGTTGGCCATGTACATGGGCGCGCCGCGGTAGATGCAGCGGAACAGCTCCATCAGGCCGTGCGAGTGGAACAGCGGCGACGCGCAGAACGCCCGCAGCCCCAGGCCCTTGGCGAAGTTGGCGAGCAGCGCGCGGTGCGACAGGAAGATCGGCTTGGGGAACCCGGTGCTGCCGCTCGAGTGGATGATCCACGCCGTCTTGCTGCCCTGCAGCGCGCCAGTGTGCGCCGAGACTCGACCAATCGGGACGGATGTCGCGAGCGCTCGGTAGTCGGCGCGCGTGATGAGGGGGACCGCTTTCAAGGGCGAGGTGGATGATTGAGTGAGCTCGTGGCTGATTTGAGACACCATGTCCTGTTGCTGTGGAGCCGCGATGATGGCATTGCAGCCGACCATTTGCAGGAGCCGCGCGTGGGCTGGAGCCGTGAGCCGGGTGGATAGAAACAGGAGCGCCCAGCCCATGCGACTGGCGGCAAGGATGGTGAGAATGACTTCAAAACTTGATGGCGCGAGCAGGGCGATAACAGGAGCACTGTTTCCTTCCGGGTTCTATCGACGGTCAGCAAGAAATTCTCCTGGCTTTACTTTGCGGGTTGGACAGACCGCCCGTGCTAGGCCTAGGCTCCTGTACTTTTCAGCCGCTGCATCAGTATATCGATCAAGGTCTTTGGCCGTGTGTTCTTCAAAGTCATCGATATCTGTCACGGGGTAGGCCACAACGACAGGATTGTCCGGTCTTTCGGCCTGCCCTTTGATGAGTTCGTCGATGGTGTAGCATGTAGCCAGCGTTGTGGCTGTGTTGGTCACGGTAGTAGTGGCTGACATGGTGGATGAAGGTGAAGCTGCACATCTTCGATGGGAGTGCTGGGACAGTAATATACGAGGACGGACCGGCAAGCCGCGGCAGTGGTGCGAACAAGCTTTGCGGTTTCTTTTCCGACCACCGCGACCGGCGCAGTAGGTATGCGGGGGCGCTTCCCAGCCGGGGCGCTCCCTGTGCTGGTTGGCGCGGAAATAAGAAATCCGCGGAGTCTCCGCGTGGAATCCAGACGTGGGGGAAGCTGAGCGCACGACCGGGGAAGAGTGCGGAGAACCTGGTCTAGTCTGTGTGATGCACTGCCTATCTTGTTTTCCTGATCAACCTGAAGGAGGGGTCTTACTGATGCTGACAGGACGTCTGTGAAGGCCTTGTTGTCCAGCGATTCGCTCATTTTCTGTAGGCTAATTAATGGCGGTGTATAAGAAGGGCCCGTCGTTTGATGCTTTTCTTTTCCGCCACTATACTCGTGGGCTTTTTCGTCGTGTCCTACGCAATCAATCACTTCAGTCATGGCCCCACGGGCAAGAAGAGGCCACCATGGCAACTCCTTCCGATCGATAATGATTGCACTAGCAATCAGTATGGCTGGGTCAGTACACAACCGCGTCTGTGATCTCAGATGACCGTTCTGATGGCCCCAGAATGCTTTACGGTCTCGATACTGGCATCATAGCCACCACTATAGCTCAAGCCTCGTTCAAGCGCTACATGTATGGGGCTCTTACTGTCAACTCTTCCGTCAACGGTGGCATTGTGTCCGGCTATTATGCTGGAAGTGCACTTGGCAGTGCAGTTGCCTCTTGGAGCATGGACGGCATCAGTCGGCGTTGGAGTCTACTGCTGGGCTCGACGGTCAGCGTCATCGGGGCTGTGGTTCAGGCAGCTGCAATGAACCCAGCCATGATGATTGTGGGCCGCGCACTCTCTGGCTTCTCGACGGGCATGGTGTACTCTATTGCGCCCGTGTACCTGTCAGAGGTATCGCCACCAGAGAATCGCGCCTTTTTGGTGGGCTTGAAAGGTCTTATGAACACACTTGGGTTCTTCCTTGCCAACTGGATCGGCTACGCGGGCAGCTTCGCAAAAGGTGATGTCCAGTGGCGTGTTCCGCTCGCGACACAGGCTCCTCCGGCCATGTTGCTGATGGGCCTGACCCTGATATTACCTTACTCCCCCCGATGGCGTAAGTTCTGCTCTTTTTCGACTGTCAAGCATTCGGAGGACCTGAATTAACCGTCCTTCCAATAACAGTGATTCAACGCGAACGCCACGAGGATGCCTTGAAAGTCCTCCGCTACCTCCATGCCCACCGAGGCGAAGAGTGGATCATGTCTGAGTACACCTCTATGCAGGGACAGATTTCTTTTGAAGCCGAGATGCGTACCAAGAGCAGGTACCGCGACCTCTTTACAAGACGATATATCCGAAGGACCCTCTTGGGCTGTCTCATTGTCAACATGACCAAACTTTCCGGATCCAACATCATTCAGAACTACCAAAGCGTCATGTACAACGCACTCGGGTTCGAGGGTAAAACAGTCCTACTGATCTCCGGCTTGTACGGTTTTATGGCTGTGATTGGGCAGATTTTGAGCCTGTTTACGCTATCGGACAATTGGCCACGCAAAAGGACAGTCTGTGAGTGCTGCTCACTCCGTATATGCACCGACTGATCTGACTAAACAACACGCAGGCACCGGCTGTGCCGTCCTCACCGCGTGTCTTTGCATCCTGACAGCCCTAAGCAAATTCTATCCAGACTCACACAATCCATCTGGCTCTCGTGCAGGCGTTGCATTCATTTTTCTATATGCCTTCTTCTACTCCTACTTCTTCAACACAGTCAACTGGGTTCTGGTAGCGGAAATCTTTCCTCTCCATCTAAGAGCTCGCGGCAATGGGTTCGCAGTCTTCAGTCAGGCCGTCACCGCTATCTGGCTCAGCTACTCGGCCAGTGTTGCCTTTGACAAGATTTCATGGAAGTTCTACTTTGTTTTCATTGGATGCAACATATTTGCTGGAACGGCCTACTACTTTTTCCTGCCGGAGACGAACTTGATGACACTCGAGCAGGTTGCAGCAGCATTTGGAGACGAGATTGCTGTAGAGGGGAAGCCAGGAAATCAAGAGACAGATGTGGAGAAGAACAAAGACGGCACGGCCCATGTAGAGTGCGTGGAGGAGACTGGTGGAAACCGGGCATGAACGTTGGACTCATGGGAAATGCTGAATCTTTTATCACAATGAATGTCTTTCAGTCATGAATTTTCATCTTCAATACATTTATCTGCATAATTTCATGTCTACCAAAACCATGTCGGAGTCATTCAATTTCGTCACTCGAGGGCGTTAGAGCCTATTTATAATACATGGACTCCGAGAGATACCCGTTCATCAGCGATATCCCCAGTTCACATATCTGCTCTTGTGTTGTACGTTCCAGACGGAAAGTGGGTGAGTGCAGCCACCGATGTTCCAAGAAAAAGGCGGGCCCGAGAAAGCCCCGTTCCTTCCCATCGCTTTGAATTTCCCTCTACAGAACTGTTTACTGCTGCTGCACACCCGAGCAAATACTAAGCATTCGGCACTCCGCATTTCGATTTTGCATTCCCCGAATCGATGACGTCCAACGTGGGGGTCTCCACTTCCTCCACGCGCAGCAGTCTCACCCCACACTTTGAGCGAGCATTGGTGGGAATACTGGGTGGTCACGACAACGTTGTGGGGAAGTCGGGGCAGCAAAGTGGGTAACCCCCACGCCGTCATCCCCCGCAGCAGCCACCACCGAAGCACCCATGCATGTTGCTGCAACGGTTCCGCAGCTGCTGGTACCCCGCCTCCATCTATCTTCCTCTCACGGTTGGTTGCTTTCCGGTCACTACAACACTTGATCAAGTCACACCATTCAATCATCTATACTACCAATCCAGAATCGAGACCATGGCCAAGATAAAGACCGTTGAATACTTCCGTGTCAAGCCACGATGGCTAATGGTCAAAATCACGGACGAGACTGGGGAGTATGGGTGGGGAGAAGCAACGTTGGAAGGACACGATCTCGCGGTCGAGGGTGCTCTGGATGAGATGATTGTCAGACTCATTGGCATGGAAGCGAGGTTTGACAACGGCAGCATCAACCGCATACGGTCGAACCTTCACTGACACTATGCGTAGTAATATCGAAAACATCTGGCAAAAGTTCTGGAGGCACGGTTTCTACCGCGGAGGCCCGGTTTTCATGTCTGCACTTTCTGGCATTGATATTGCACTATGGGATTTGAAGGGTGAGCTGGAATATCTTGTCGGCGGGACTACTTCTAATTTTCCACACAGGCCGTACACTCAAGGTGCCAGTGTGGCAGCTACTCGGCGGTCAAGTGCGCAACAAAGTTCAAGTTTACGCGTGGATAGGCGGCGACCGCCCAGCCGACGTCGAGGTGGCAGCGTAAGCCACCTGTTCTCCAAATTGCGTCCCTCCCTCCTGACACATCGCAGCAAAGCACGAATCGCACAAGGCCTCAAGTGCGTGAAGATGAACGCGACCGAAGACGTCAACTGGCTGGACAGCCCGTCCGCACTCGAAGCCACAGTCCAACGCCTGAAAGCCGTCAAAGCGCTCGGGTTGGACGCGGGGCTCGACTTCCACGGGCGGCTGCACAAGCCGATGGCCAAGCAGCTCGCCAAAGCGCTCGAGCCGCACCAGCCGCTGTTCATCGAGGAGCCGCTGCTGTGCGAGCACCCCGAGGCCATCAGGCAGCTGGCAGCGCACACGACGATCCCGATCGCGTTTGGCGAGCGCCTGTACACCCGCTGGGACGTCAAGCCCTTCCTCGAAGACGTGGACGTGCTGCAACCGGACATCGCGCACGCGGGAGGCATCTCGGAGACGAAGCGCATCGCCCAGATGGCCGAGGCGTACGACGTGGCGATTGCGCCGCACTGCCCGCTCGGGCCCGTGGCGTTCGCGGCCAGCTTGCATGTTGCGTTGAGCACGCCGAATTTTGCCATTCTGGAGATGAGCTTGGGCATGCATTACAATGTCGAGGCGGGCGACATTGATCTGTTGACGTATTTGAAGGATCCCAGCGTGTTTGATATTGAGGAGGGTTTTGTCAAGGCACCGACGGGGATTGGATTGGGGATCGAGATCGACGAGGAGATGGTGAGAACCATTGCTAAGGAGACAGCGCCCTGGCAATGCAAGGAGTTCTATGGCGTTGACGGTGGCATCCGGGAGTGGTGACCTACGGTTGGAAAGTTGACCAAATGCATCAAATTGTCTCACGAGTTGAAAATCATATGCACATGCCATATAGTCTTACTTCAATCTGTGCCGTTCACCATGCCGGTCTTTACTTAGATTATTCCACTGAAAGACAACCCGGCGTAAATTACGGCTGCGCGTTGCCTCCAAACCCGCTGAACCTCCGAACGCCGCACATACCCAACGCTTTTCACGCTTCACCTGTTCCATCTATTACCAGACTAACAATTTTTCACGGCACGAAAAGCGTGAAGTATCAAGGGGTTGCATTTAATACGACCGTCTCATCGCAAGCCATTTTCCGCAGTCGGCTCTAACTATTACTCTACCTGCCCATCCAGCCGCCGTCCACAGTAAGAATCTCTCCAGAAACATACAAGCTCGCTGTGCTCGCTAGGAAAATTGTCGCGCCTTTGAAATCATCCGGGAGTCCCCATCTTCCCGCCGGGATCCTCGCGAGGATACTGGCAGCACGCTCCTTGTCATTAAGAAGAGCCTCATTCATATCTGTAGCGACATAGCCGGGAGCAATGGCATTGACATTGACCCCTTTGGATGCCCACTCATTCGACAAAGCTTTCGTCAATTGCGCCACGCCGCCTTTCGCAGCTGCATATGCTGGAACGGTGAGACCGCCTTGGAACGATACCAACGATGCGACGTTGATGATACTACCGCGGTGGCCTCGCGAATCGGGCTCTCGAGTCAACATGTAGCGTCCGAAGTCCCTGCAGAGCGTGAAGACGGTTGAGAGATTGACTTGCAGCACCTGGAGAGCTGGCTTCAGCATGTCCCCTCTTCTATTTTGAGGATGAGTCTGTTCCATTTACCTCGTCCCAATCGCTCTTCGGAAATATGTGGCTCGGATGCCTTCTCTGAATGCCAGCGCATGTCACGAGAATATCAACATCGTGCTTTTGGGAGAGAACGCGTTCCGCAATGCCAGCAACCTCCTCGGTCGAAGACAGGTCTGCGGTCACGATCGTCGCCTTTCTTCCAAGTTCTTCGACGCTGGATTTTGTTGCAGTGCTCTCGTTGTCGCGCTATATCTCCAGATGATGCGTTAACAGATTATAGGAGAACTTAATTCGGAAGTCATACTTGTATGAGAACAATGTCTGCTCCAGCCTCCGCCAGGGCTACTGCCATTGCTGCCCCTATGCCCCGAGTTCCACCTGTGACAGCAGCCGTGCGGCCCTTGAGAGAGAACAGGCCCTCGACATGTTGAGATGCCATCGCGGCGGTGTTCGACGGCGTTGAGTGTTACTGACAGGCGGAAAGAATGCCTATGGAAAATCTAGCATTTCACAGAATGCCCAGCTAAATCATCTCAAGGATTGTCAAGATGCGGAGTGCAGGACAATGATGACCTCGGCAATGCTTCAAGGATGTCGAAATTCCCCATACGAAGTCGGTGCGGATATTATTGCAACACGTGGGCAGCTGAAGCATTCATCCGGACACAAATGTGCAGTGGGAGGAATGCCAATCCCACCTGGATGAATGATTCAATACTATCCGAACCGACCTCTTAACGACGTGTCGCATCGCTCTGGTTGCAGGGCCAGACCTCAACCGAGACCCCCACGCCCCGGATTTCCATCGGAGACCGGGCTCGTGGGTACTCAGCAAGAATAACGCGCAGATGCTCTCGATTTCCGTGAAATGCGGAGAGCGACACGTCATATTCCAAAGATCTACGTCACACACCGTTCCTTCAAACGTAGCAAATGATTCGTGGGGGTTACGTTCGTGGAACATCCGCATCTTCAATCACGACAATTTTTGCTCCGAAATCCGAACGTGGGGGTCCTCTCCGCTTCCGCTGCAGCCTGTACTCCGATTTCGGGCAGGATTTCCTGACTTGAATGCAGGTGGGTCCGGAGTGTCAGCAATAACCAGGGTTCCAAGTGTGGGGGAGACGGCCACCCCCTCATCTGCCGGGTTCACGATGGCAAGAACACAAGTGGGGGTTGTTGTGTGGGGATTATTTGCACCTCTCTGGTTTTATCTCAACTTGAACGCTGATCGGCTTGTAGTCTTCCACGAGACCTCCGCATCGAGTATCCCGCCGACGGGATACTACTTCGACTCGTTCCGCAACCTCAAGTCAACACCCAGCAAGAGGGCGTACAGCGTCTCGGTGATGGGAGCCTTCACTCCGAGTTCCTTTGCTTTCTGCACCGGGTACCCCAAGATGACCTCGACCTCCATCGGCTTCCCGTTCTTGCAGTCCGTCTGCATGCTGCTTCCGATGCCTGGCATGGCCAGAATCCTGTCCATCAAGCGGTCGATGAGCGAATAGTCGAGGCCGACGCCGCAGGCACGCGCGACATCAATCACCTCCTGCATCAGCTGCCGAGTGAGCGGTGTCGCGCCCGCGGAGGAATCCAGCCAAGTCTTGGTGTCGAGCATGGTGAGCGTCGTCAACGAATTCCACGCAGCGTTCCAGACCACCTTCTCCCAACGCTGGACCTGCATGTCGTCGAGCACTTGGAACTTGGTGCCGCCTTGCTTGAGCAAGTCTGCAAAACGGTCCAACTTCACCTGGTCGTCCGCGCCTTGGGATTCTGCCGGATCTCTGAAGAGGCCGATTTGCATGTCTTCGGACTTTGTGTGCGTGACAAACCCAGGCTCTGGCTGTCTCGCCCCGACCCAGGTCTAGGACTAATCAGTTGCTGTGGCGAGGGGTTGGAAGCGGATCTGACGCACCACGCAGGTAATGATGGTGCAAAGCGGGAAGACATTGCGGAAGGGCGGCTCGTTTCCAACACCGTTCTGTATGATGACGATTGTCGTTTTCCGTTGGTCGACGACCGAAACCAGTGCTCTAGCCGTCTCATCTTGGTCTGTTGCTTTGTTCGCGCAGACAACATAGTCGAAGGTTTTCCGAAGGTCTGCTGGAGCCTTTGCCACTTTAAAGGTGTCAGCGAATTGTCTAACGGTGGAGGAGGCTGTTTACCTTCAAATGGGTGCACAATGTGCTTGCCATGGTTCTCGCTTTCGATAGTCAACCCCTTAAAGAACTCAGCTTTGCACTGTGCCGCAAGCCATGTGCGGACAATCAGATATCAATACCTTCTCTTTCACCGCCGCGTAATTCGATCTCGCCACAACGGTCAGGCGCACCTTGGGAGCCTGACTCAGGACGAAAGCGTAGAATGAGCCGATGCTGTGAGGGTATTAAAATCAAGAAGACAAGGCATGGAAAGATACAAGCCACTCACGCCCCAAGACCGTATAGAAGAACGTCAATGTGGTCATCCATTGCTCGAGTGAAAGTTGATTGTCCCACAAAAAATTTAAGAAAGGCCACGAACTATTTATGTCTACCACTTCAACCCCACGCGTGGCTCTGTAATGATTCGATAGCATAAGACGAGAGCGGCGGGGTCGCCTTCCGAAGCCCATCGCGGACGATAGTGGATCCTGGGGATCCCCGCCTCTGGTGGGGCAAGCCGTCATAGCTTGGACGCCATCCACCACCTTCGCCCGTCAGCTGACCCGGGCACGACAGTGGTTTATCTTCGCATGGCCGAGGAACATGACAAGCCATACATACATACCCTCGACATCGCCGACTTGCAATCTCCGCCCGCAGCAGCTACTCACACCCACCACCCCTCCAACCCTCCTTATTCACATCCGCCGCATTCTCCGCCACTCCAATCCTCCTTGATCACATCCGCCGCTTTCTCCGCCACCGCATACACCGTCGCCAGCACGCCCCCGCCCGGCACCAGGGGAAACACACTCGCATCCACGACCCTCAACCCCCTCGCGCCATGCACCCTCAACCCCGCATCCACCACCCCACCCAACCCCCTCGGCATCATCGCACACGTCCCAACCGGCTGCCACGCCGTCCACGCGCGCGCCCGCACCACCTCCGCCGCCGCCTCCACACCCGCCACCGGGCTCGCCGCGGACGGAATCGAGCGGCCGCCGTCCTTCAGCAGCGCGCGCAGCGGCCCGCGCCGCGCCGCCGCGTCGGCCAGCTGCGTGTGGCGCGCCAGCAGCGCGCGGTCGAGCGGGTGGCTGAGGTAGCGCGGGTCGATGCGCGGGGGGGCGGCGGGGCGGGGGG
>RKSS01000029.1:0-39197 GCA_009829855.1 Neofusicoccum kwambonambiense
GGGGGGGGTGTAACAGAGAACGGTATCGAGTAACAGAGTCACCATTGAGAAGATCGTATTCAAAATTCAAAATACACAGAAAGGTTGTGTCTTTTTTCGATACGGGATCATCCGAGAAATCTCGGACACAACTCTGATCAGCACTGCATTGTCTGAACAGGCGCAACGCACCTCCGTTGGATAGGCTAGGATTCCGCCGTATAGCGGATTAAGGAATTCTGAACTCCTTAAATTCAGCCCAGCCCCATACAAATATTCTGTCCATATGCCTTACTGCTTCACCGCGACTTATTCTTCAATCTACCTTGTGATCATACCTGCAACAAAGTTTTCAAATGGCCTTGATTAGCATACTTTCCACCGTCTCCCCAAGCCAAGCAATCGTTAGCGTCATTGTGCTTTCGACATGTCTTTTAGTTCTACGTTCTATCTTTCGCGCAGCGTTTTCACCCCTGCGATCGGTTGCTGGACCTTTTCTTGCCCGTTTCACCCGCCTCTGGTATTTGTATAAAATATGGGAAGGAGACATCGAGAAAACGCAACGCACACTGCATAGACGATATGGTACGTATATGAATGCTACGTAGAGTCAAGGTACTGAAGCACTCACAACTTGGTAGGATCCATCGTTCGTCTTACTCCGTACGAATACTCGTTTGATGACCCGACGGTGATTCGGACCATATATGGCCACGGAACCAGTTTCACCAAAGCACCCTTTTACCACGCGAGCGCGAACTTGGACTACCATACAGAAGATCTTTTCTCTGGAAGGGACCCCAAGATACACTCTATGAACAGGCGCAAAGTTGAGCCTTTGTATTCCATGACTACGGTCCTGAGAATGGAGGAGCCTGTAAACGAGGCTATTGAGGTGTTTGAAAATAGTTTTCGGCGGATTGCAAAGTAAGCTTTTTTAAGATATCAGTGATCAATATGCTAACAGTGAAAAGCTCTGAGTTAGATGTCAATCTACAGTGGTGGCTGTAGTGCTTTGCTTTCGACGCGATCGCTGCTATTTCAGTAAGTTTCCTTGATTGTCTGTTTTCAAGCCTTTCTGACCCAGATTCCTCATGACAGGTGGGGAAACGATTCGGCTTCCTCGATGAGGGCAAAGACCCTCTTGACCTTGTAAACACCATCGAAAAGTTCCTCTTTTACTCCACCCACATAGGTGTCTACCATGAGCTCCACTAGGCCGCCTTCAAAATTATGAAGCGTATTGGCGCACACGGCAGTTTGAACATGTGGAAATTCTCTGTCAAGCAGATTGAGAAGCGTCTCAACTCACAAGGCGATCCCGAGAAGAAGGTCGAAGGGCACGATTTTCTTGCCTGGTTATTGCGTTTCCATCAGGAGGAACCCCGAAGCTTTCTGATGGAAGACGTCATTGCAACAATCAATGGAAACATCATGGCAGGCAGTGACACTACCAGTATATCACTGACGAGTATCATTTGGAACATGCTACAGACTCCAAGGGTGATTCAACGGGTAGGTTTCCACGCCTTTCTTAGGCACGAGACGCTAATTGTGAGTCCTAAGCTGCGTGCCGAGATCGAAGAAAAAGCGGCTTGTGGCGAGCTGTCCGATCCGATCACATTTGCCGAGGCGCAGAAAATGCCATACCTGCAAGCAGTCATTCAAGAGGGTCTGCGAATGCATCCAGTATTTGGGGTATCTCTTTGGCGACAAGTACCACGGGGCGGAGCGCAACTGGCAGGAAAGTTCTTCGCCAAAGGCGTACGTGAACCCTACCAACCAACTCTCATTTCAATCACACTGACCCGAGAGGATTTCTTACCGTCGTGGGGTCGAATGCTTGGCAAATTCATGCCAATAAGAGCGTCTTCGGCGACGATGCTGATCAATTCAGACCGGAACGATGGTTGGAAGGCAAGGAGAAGAGTGTCGAGATGGATCGTTACTTCCTGACTGTAAGTCAAAGAGCACTCATGACTGTAGTGATTACATTAACAATGATCAAGTTTGGCTACGGATCGAGGGTGTGTATTGACAAGAACATCGCGTTTCTCGAGATGTACAAGTTGGTCCCAACGTTGGTCCGAAAGTTTGATTTCGAGCTTTGCAATCCTGATGCAGAAGTTGAATGCTCAAACAGAACACTTGTCAAGCAGCATAACATCAAGGTTCGTGTACGGATGAGAGAATGAGCGGAGGCCACTGACAGCGAAGGAAGATGGCTAATGTGTGGAGTCTCAGGAAAGATACAAAGGGACGACGCAAGTGAAGCGCAATGGCAAAACCCCTCGAGGCCCCGTTCAATGCCTCCCAGAATGGCAATAGACAATCTCATGTCCAACTCATAGGCTCACCAAAGGAATAGAGATCGTGTGTAGCTATAGTGCTAGAGTAGAGGTTATCAAATTGAGAAAGCTCAGTCCATATCTTCGTGATGCGTACCATTATGGCTCTCATTCCGACTCAATCGAGGATAAGCATGGCTTATTTTTTGTTCTTATGCGGCTGTTCTGGACATGTGCACATTGTGGACTCATTTTAGTCTTATTCTGATTATAAAATCAGACTCAATTTTACTGCCGGAGGTTGAGGAGAAGATATTACCCATTGCATTCATTTCGACGTAGCTGAAGGCATCATAACTAGCTACAATCAAGCCGGCAGGGGGCTCTCATTCATTCTACGACATAGATCGTATCCTGGTTTTTTCTGCACATTTTAAATGAAGCTGAGCTAGAATTCGGATCTGATAGATAATACGAAATAAATAAACGCAGAAATAAGTATAATTGAATCTCACACAAGCTCTCAAACGCAAGGAAGGATAATACAGGAACTTTCCTCCCCGCAATTGGCGCAATGGATCACATGTAAGCCTTTGTTGCTCCCGCGTAAGAGCTCAACTCCAGGCACTGGAAAAGGTCTTATCGGATTCCCGGCTACCACAAGTTGCAAAGTATCTCCTCTCTGATTGAAGCAGTCAATTTATGAAACAAGAGTGGTGGGGACGAGGGTCAACAAACCTTCCAGTACATGCCGTACGGTCTAAGAGGAATCTCCAGTACTCTCCGTTCATCCTGCTCGAGTAGAACTGTTCTTTTATGTTCATAGATTGGTAGATGACGCACTGAGCTGCCATTCTTGTCAATTGAGTGACTTGCGCGCAGCTGCCCGCCTGGGCCCCAGTGGAAGATCATGCCTGTCTTTTGCATACCAATCTGCCAATCATGCATGAATTTGAGAAGCATCAGTATGACAGGACTTTTGGGCTTGATGGTTAGAACTCCACTGGCTTGATCTGTGCCAGCCTTGATGCAATGGACTTGCACGAAAATGTCCATATCGTTGTGGGACGGACAGGACATGACTAGTCGCACCAAGAAGTGTCCCGTTGTCTCCACTTCTTCCGGCAACGTCCAGCGGAACTCCGCTCTGCCATTGCCCGAATCATAGCAGACAGATCCTTCTGAGCCCTCCACTCTCTGAGATAGCCTTCCGTCACTGACGAGATAAAGTGTTCTGTACTTGGTCCGCTGCAGAGGCCACTCAGTCTCTGGTCTGTTCACCATATCACCAATATCGGAGAGTCCAAAGTGAAGAACACTGAGGCGTACTTTCGGGGTAGAAGCCCATCCGTTGTCGTGATCTCCTTTAAGCGTGTAGTCAAAGAACCTCTTGAGATCCCGCTGGCTATGGTCTTCGTAGTAGTCGGGCCATTCCATTGAATTGTGCACTCGGAGCCATTTAGGAACGCTCTCCGGGATCTTGCTGTAAGCTCTAAGAGTTCCTGGAGTGTGAATTGGATTTGTCCAGGAGGCTACGACGTACGTTGGGACATTGATCCGTTCGGGATGCCCTTTCTTGTCTTCCCAGTAGCTATTCCACAGTGGAAACTTTTCGAGAGCGGCCGCCATGTCTTCCAGCTTCCCTCTACTTGCGAAGGTATCTTTAGGGTGCATGTTAGATATAGCCTAGGGCAAACACTGGATTGACCGACCTGCAATGGATTTATTGAAAGCAGGAAATGGTATGCCACCCATGCAAAGATCATCTCGGTAACAGTCCTCAAGGCCTTCCCTGTAGGTACTCTTCAGGAAATGTGCAAAGCGAGACCATCCGGTTTGTGTGAACTACTTACCATGGTGCGAGAGCTGCTAAGCCTTCTGGCCTCAAGCTTCCAATCTTCCATTGCGCCAATGCAAGCCAGCTGTTTCCCGTCAGCCCGACCTTGCCGTTGCACCACAGCTGCTTTGAGAGCCAAGTGATGAATTCCGCTCCGTCTTGCGCCTCTTGATAACCCATGATCAAAAGATCCCCCTCCGAAGTGTACGCTCCTCGGGTATCAATATTAACTACGGCGTAGCCGTGCTGACACCAGAATGCTGGGTCAGGTCCTTCCCATTTCTGAAGACCAGAGAGCCAGTGCAGCGGTACACCTGCGCGCATGGGGAAGTCGTCCAAGATTGTTGTGCCAGCCTGCTTTCCGTACGGGCTCCTGGTGCGGAATACATCAGCTAGTCGACAGGTCTTTTGCTTCCGAGGCTGACACCTACCAAGCAACTATAGCAGGTACCCTTTCGGCGCATTCTGAATTTTCGAGGCTGTCGAAACCACCCGGGAGGAAGATGTCGGAGTATATTGTGGTACCGTCTGACAGCGTTGTTGGCACGCTCTCATGCATGACCAAGTCCACAGGCAAAGGCAGAGCTCCCTTCAGAATTTGCGTGCCCGCTGCATAGTGATTGATCCTTTGAGAAAATCCCGGGAAACGAGCCTTTGGGTGGTTTGGGTGCAGAGCGGTTCGGAATGTAATGAGCTCGCGTGCTTCCTTCCTCCATTGCATCTGCGCCTCGATAGATGCTGCGAATTCTGTGTCCTCCATGTCACAAACTAGAAATTGGCAAAGGTGCGTTTACTGAAAGATGCTCCAGTCTGCAACCACAAAAATTAGTTCGTCCAGGGACTAATCGGGTGGCTGTCATTAGCCGACCCTCCGCGGCTCCTCAAGGCGGGTATCGCCGGATACAGCCGCACTCTCCCCGCACATCCAGTGCGGGGCCGACAGCCACAAAACGCCCTACGAAGATTCGTACCCGATTTCCGAGTTTGGCTTTCTTTCCGAGGCACATTTCTCGGTGGATTGCAAGGGAGAACAGGGTCGAAGGGGTGGAGCTTTCATCGATGAGGATAGTAGTACAACTAAGAAACAACATGAACAACATCAGCGAGCTCCAGAGACTGTTATCATATTCATCCTATCGATGTATAGAGCGGGGTTCTTGTATGCAGTCCGTTCGCCAGGGGCGTAACGCTGAGCATCGTACTCGGCAATTAGTCCGAGCCAGGCCACCCACTCACTGCCTTCGCCGCCGACTCCCCGACCTATCCTCTTCTCCTGAACATCGGATCAAAGAAACGTCAGATAGCGTTTGGCGACGTGTTCCAAAATCATGAACACCGCAGGTATCCAGAACGGAATGTTGTCATGTAACACCTGCGGTGTATCTTTTCGGCGTGCCGAGCATCTTTCCCGCCACCGATTACGCCATCTGGGCGAGAAGCCGTTTACGTGCCCACATTGCAACTCTAGCTTCCCGAGAAGGTAGAGTGGCCCTCGTAGAATCCATACGTCTCCCTTTCCAGGATTTCCTGGAAATTGTACTTATACTCTTCGAACTTGTCACATGCTGACGTCTCGTGTGGGGATACCGCAGAGATACGTTGCAAAGGCACATGAGCGTCCACAAACTCGACTCATCATTTTCTGGGATATGGCCAAGGAAGACACGGGTATCAAAAAGAACAAAGAAGGCCTGTCGCGCCTGTTCGGCCTCGAAACAACGGTGTGATGGCAAAGCTCCTTGTGCCCGCTGCCGATCCAGAGACATCCGATGCGGCTACTCGACTTCAGAAGCCACACAGGTTCGTATAGAATTCTCTAGTCCGTGCGCGTATTTCCTTTCTAACTCCAGAAAGCGGCTGGACGCGCTGTATCAGGGCGATCGAGCAGGGGAAGAGGAGCCGAATCCACACACGGCTTTATTCTCCGCTGCACAGTCCTCTATTCCATCCCCACACTCTACGGAACAGTTCTCTGGTAGTGTGATCTCGTCGCCGCATTCATCAACCGAAAATGAGCTGTCATCGCGCTCAATCCTCGATACGGGCACCGGCGAACTGGACGCGATGTCTTCTTTGGCTGCCAATGCCAGCACTCAAGGCCCATCAAACTCTTTTGAACTCGGAAGCTATGATCGGCTAGACAGCAGGATGGATTGGGACGTTATGAGCCAGCAGCGGCCGAGTGTTGAACCTCTGTTTCCCGAATTCGATTCCCTTTCCGGCAGCGTCGAGAATTTGGCCCCTTGGGATGTTTTCCAATGCCTTATACCGCCCTATCAATGGCCAAATGCCGATTGGCGGTTTAATGATCTTGGCTCAATTGGACTGTTACCCACCGAGCAGACCAAGCTAACCTCTTCTGAGCCAGGATCTGACCCAGATCCTCCTGATACAGAAGCTCCTCTTCCAAGCTTTGTTAGCTCAAAATTCACCCCAGAACCAGACGAAATACTGCGAACGAGTACCAAAGACTGCTTGCAGACTGCATCAGGGTCTCGGCGCAGAAAAGATAGATCTGACAGTACACTAAACCTTCCGTTCGACCGTCCAACAAGCCAATTCCGACAGGGAGATGAGGCTTCTAAACTCCGTTGCTTCCCCTCCGTCCTCAATTCAACAGAAGGCGGTGAGGAAGTATGGAAGCCAGAGGATCTGGGCCACGTCACACGTCTGGCTGAAGATGCTTACCACCGGCTTCACGTTAATTTTGAGAGGCTGAATGCGGATAACGAATATTCTTCCCCGTTTGCCCAAGGCCATTTCCCATCGCTCGCTGCACTAAACGCTTTCATGCAGCTCTACTTTGAAGAGTTCCATCCAATATTTCCACTACTCCATCAGCCTACCTTCGATCCTGGCAAGGAAGATTGGGTTCTTCTTCTTGCTGTTATTGTGACTGGTTGTCGCTTTTCGCAGGTCCTGGGCGCATCGGAGAGCGTGAATCTGCTGCAGGAATTTCTACGACGGGCTGTCAAGTTCACAGTACGTTGCTGTTCAGGAAACAATAGCTTGAAATTGGGCCAGAAAGGATGCTGACCGCGACCCACCCGGTAGACTGAGCGAGACTACAACTTGACATATCAGCCATGGCTAGTCCAGTCAGCTCTGCTGAATCAAATTGGAATGCAATACTCGGGCGACATGAGACTGAATGAATTCGCACAAATCGACAGGAGCTTGATAGCGACGCTATGCCGCAAAGTGAACTGCTTCAACGAGTTCCCGGACGACCCAAGTCACGGAGGCGCAGAGCAACCGCTGAAGGATATCTGGATGGCATGGGTGAGGAAAGAGAGCATGCGGCGCCTTGCATACTTGGCGTGGGTAAGTTCATCGCGCTTATATTAGCATCACCGTGCCGTACAAAACCCACCGACTGCCTGTCGATGCTGACCTATCTCCGTGTCGTAGCTGGTTGATAGCCAATATGCTCTTTTTCTTGGCTTGCCACCACAAATCATCATTGGATTGCTACGGGTTCGGCTACCATGTCAGGAAAGCTTATGGCATGCAGCAACCGCAGCAACCTGGAAAGAGCAGTTCGACAAGAACGGTGCGTTTCTCGGAGAGGAAATGGACGCCCGACGCTCTCTAACTTACTCGGCATACATGCAGGCACACAATGTGCTATGGATATTCGATGGGAACTCTCATACCTGTACAGGAACAGGGCTCTCAGGCAAGAGATGGGCGACCTCTCGACTTTGTTGCTGACCACAGGCGTATTCATTGATGCTATACAGTCCCGACGTACAGCTGACCTGAGCAACCTTGCAGACAGTACACTAGATGGACGACTCCCACATAATGGGCAAGGATCCATATACTCAGCTCCTACGTGGGCCACGGAATGTCTCCAAATCCTGTTTCCGGACGACTACGCCATCGGAAAAGGGCCTGGCCTGAAGGCCGTGATCTACCACCACCATCACGTCATATGCATCCTCCTAAACGTTCCATTCGCAGAGCTATTCTGTTATAGTGGCTGGCAGGCCACGAACGCCGACATTTCCAAATGTCGCAACCGCCTCAAATTGTGGGTCACGGAGTGCGGTGAAGATGCCCGTCGAGTGGCCCTCCATGCTGGAAGACTTTTTGGCCACATTCGCAGCTCGGATATGAACGGCTATCATGAGCCTATAACAATGCTGATTGCATGCCTGACGCTTTGCATCTACGCTGAGTTCGGTGGAGTCTGGCCTGATCCAGCTCAAGACCACGACATCATTCGGCTGGGCAACGGTGACTTGGGCTTGGTCTTCCGCCTTGACAAAATGTTTGCAGAAGGCGAAGTGCAACAGTGGCTACAGGCTGGTTCGGGAATGCGTCCTTATCTAGCGGGGGTTGGCAGTATCCTCGGCCGAGATGGTGCTGCCCGGCTTATTAACGAAGGGGCTCAGATTCTGTGCTCCTCTACCACATGGCCGCTCAGTGGGCTTCTGGGAAAGTCATTAAGGCTTTATCATGAGCTGGGTAGTAGGATAGGACGGTGTTTCTAGAGGCAAAGAGTGTGCCATGGCACTATACGTCTTGTTTCAGTGCCACAAGTATGCGCTCCATCAAGTGAGACAATCTTCGTTATAATAAACTACAAAAAGAGGGTCGATAGTAACACTGCCTTGGATTTCTCGAAATGAGATGCTGTCTTCTGTGACTTGAGAATCAACCTGGAAGTCTTTCAGAACACTAGAACGTTTTTCATCAACGCAAATGAGTCTCTTTGGATAGTCTGTAGCCTGCATATCGCTTAGGGCGACGGGTCAGGGTAAATGAATTCAACTCAACTCAACTCAACGCAAATGAGTCTTATGGTACCGCCTAGGAAGCTTATCCAGGAGGTTTATCCAGGAGGTGCATCCAAGAGGTGCATCCAGGAGGCGCGTCCAATGACGTATAATACATACAGCATAGCAATTATTATAAGCATAGAAAGCTAGATCAACAAAACGGCTTACTAATAAATGATGAGAGAAGAAGAGCTCTGGCTTTCCGACAACAATGCATGAAACGCTCTGGCCTGCCTGAAGCATCACCAGCACGAGAGACCCTCATTGGGTCTAGCTGCAAGGTCCACTTTGTGGGGCCGCGGCAACTTTGGCCTAATAACACGCACTAGTTGCGGGGCCGCGAAAATATCATTGGACACTTTACCGTATATCGTCGGGCCGCGAAATTGTGTAGGTAGCCGCGTGGCTACATTCACAGTAGCAGAGACGCGGGGAAGACGTTCGGCTTCGCAATGCACACTTGCGTAATGACGTGTCCACGCTAATCACCCGTGGCCAGTCTCTCTTTGTGTCCTCCTGCATAGTAGCCGACATACTTTATAAACAAGCCTTTTTGCCATAAAATAGAGTTGCGCCTGAAAAGCATCGTCCCTTGTCCCGGTCGTTTGTCACAAAAAATGAGCGCAAAGATCCATCTGAAGGTTGCGGTTTTGGGACCTACAGGCCAATGTGGTAGCTGCGTGGTGGACGAGCTCTTATCGCGTGGTCATACCGTCGTTGGCATCTCTCGCAATCCACCTGAGGACTGGAAAGGTGACGAGCACTACTCAGCTGTCGCGGTGGATATCAAGGACACAAAGAAACTCGCCAAAGAATTTTCCGCTGGATTTGATGCTATCGTGTCTGCCTTCGCACCGTCTCTTGCAGATCTTTCCACAGCATACGAAAACGGAGTGGAGGGCCATGGAAGGATCAAGACCGCGCTTCTCCAATCAGACCATGTGGGATCGTTCATCGTCATAGGTATGTTGTGGTATCCTGGCAGAGCATGCTGGAAAGTTTGGCTTACATGCGAACATTCAAAAGGCGGAGCAGGATCTCTCCACGGTAGCAACGGCATACAGCTCGTCGATCAGCCAGAATTCGCATATAGTTGGTGGTAGTTACACTAAATCCAGACGAAGTATCTTTCAACCGTTAATCATTTTGTAGGTGTGGCTGGCCGGAAGTTCATTTGAACTACATGCGCACGCGAACGTACGAGCATAAGTCATTTGGACTGTCCAGATTCATAACTGGATTCAAGTGGGCAAGGAGCAATGTTGAGCGTCCAGGGTGTAAGTTCTTAGAGATGGAGAGATCTACATGCCGCTGACCATATCCCTTCAGGGTTCTCGTGGTTGTTCCGCCCTTTTGCCCTCCTTTACCTACGTTGGGCAAAGGGCATTCTGACCCACAGGCATGCACGGGCGTTGATAACGCAGTCTCGGATGGCATTGGTCATGTGGGAGGGTGTGAAGGACAAACAATGGTCTTTCTTGTCACCTCCGGGCTTACTCAGGGATAAAGGTTAGTTCAGCAACTCGTTACTTTGGCCCTGAAGATAACAAAGTACTGTTAGGAGTGCGCACGGGACTATATGAGTTGCACGTTGACGGCGATGGAAGCTCAGGAGATGCTGCAATCGATGGTGGCATATACAATGAGGACATGGCCGTTGCCATTGTGGATGAGGTGGAGAGCAAGAAGTTGACGTACAAGCACTGGAGCTGCACTGGAAAAATTGGCTTGAAAGATTGGTAGAAGGTTCAATAGAAAGGTGATAGTTGGGCGCACAAGTAGAGAGTGAGAAAGACCTTGAAGATGCAAGATGTTCAGGGTGAAGCGTCTCGTCGAGCTCGTTCTCGGCTCGGGTCCAAGAAACCGCATGCGTATCATTTATGCTGTCAGTGCGGCGGGGCCGAGATCATCTGATTGAACGGCCGATAGCGTGATAGTGTATGGTACACTGTGCAGCACGACACGTGCAGACACAAGTAATTCAGTAAGGATATCGAAGTAGATAACCTCGGAAACACGGAAGGCGGGTGCTATGAATGCGGCCAATATGAGAAACTCCGAGGTATAGTTGCAGTAGGCACAGAAATATTATTATTGGAGGCAACTACGTAGCGGCGGGAGGAGTTTGGAAGGGAAAAAGCTTTCAGTGACTTGGATTACTCAGCTGCAGATATGACAGTGGCCTTGTATCGCTTTAATTCGGCTGCGGCAAGCGCGTATTTAGAGTTCCATGTTTGTGGATTTACACCGGCATTTCTCGGTAAATCTCGGTTCATAGCCGGAAGTGTGGCCCCAAGGGGGAGAACTCTGCCACACACTCACCGCCACCTTCTCGAACACGTACCAGAGATCATCGAAATATGGCCGACAGAGATCCAGGTCGTCCCTCCACCACTCGGCGGCGGACCTTCCAGGCTTGTCTGCCGTGCAAGCAGCAAAAGGTCCGTTGTGAGCTCGGCTCCCCGGACGCTCCGGAACCTCCCTGCCGACGGTGCCAGAGAGCTCGCCTGGAATGTGCTTTTGGGCCTAGGCAAACAAAAAAAAGGCGTAAAGCTCCACTCGCGAGTACAACACCGCCAAGGAATGAAGTTGCCAGCCCAGTCCAAGCTGAGGAGCCTCCGGACCTTGGCCCAGCCGACACGACTTCAAACGAGTACCGGAGCCTCCTCAGCGCCTCAGCTATCCGAAACCCATCTGACGCCATGAACCACATCCTTGACGCTGGCCGTGATAATCCCCTCGCCACGGCTACATCGCATCCCCAGACGCGTGGGTGCACTCTGGATTGGACGTCGTATCCAATGTGTCAGTGGGGATGGATTACTGCAGCCGAGGGAGATTTCCTTTTCGACCAGTAAGTACTAACCCCAAAGCTGGTGTGCAGCGCGGCCTGATCAATGTGACTTGTAGCTTCTTCAGCTGGATGCACCCGTTCTTTCCACTAGTGGATGATCGTTACTGTGACCCGGTAAATCGCGGAGAACTGCTGAGTCAAGACCCGCTTCTATGCACTGCTATACTCGCCGTGACGTCACGATATGTGTGGCCTAGCAAGCTTCCAAGCTATCCTCGTGCGTACGAAACTCACAATGCATTGTTCAGACAAGTACAGTTGAACATCCATGAGAGATTGTGGGGAATAAGTGGAAACGGTGGGAATGAGAACAGTATTCTTGGGATGATAGAATGCATCATCCTATTCATCGAATGGGTGTGTGCTGCTATGCCATCATGAGAGAATGGAGACAGGGGATACTGATCTATCCTCAACTAGCGTCCTCGACCAATGGATCTATCACCCAGCCCAGGGATTCTTTCCGAATCGTTGAACGTACTCTCAGCTAGGGATATCAATAAACCAGGCAAGTCCTTCAATATCTCAAGGCCTAGATATCAGTATCAGTGAGATCTGAATTGCAACAGCTTCCGTATGTCTGGGCTTCGCTCTTTCACGAGTACTGATAGATCTGTGACCAGGTGGTGATGCGGGTCATCAAGTCGATACACGCACTCTGACACGCCGTTTGAATAACACGTCATGGTAGGCCACTTCCTCTGATCATGACATATATGTCCTAACGGATGATTAAGGCATCTGCTTGGCATTGCCATGAACCTTGCCGATGAAATTGGTCTAGCGGAGACTTTGACGAAAAGTGAAACCCTGAACCTTGAACCTGCAACCGCTCCTCGGAGGGCGCGAGTCCGGAGCTTTCTGTTTCCACTTATTTGGGAGGTAGCCTTTCGTCTTGGCCGGAGCTCTCTTCTGAAACTCCCTACCCTATCCTCCAATGAACAACCTGGTGAACCACGGGAGCACTGCCGACTTATTGCTGGAAGGGTGGAGCTTTTCCGACTGTCAAATTTGATTGGAGGGGCTCTCTACGCTTCAGTTTCCTCCACAAAAGATATCGTTCGGTCTGGAAAGTATGTGGATCTGGTGGAAAGCTTTTCGGGACTTCTTTCTACATGGCGGAATGGGTTTGATGACGCTCGGGGTATGTTCTCCTATCCTAAAACATGTCGCCATGACCACAGTGTTGAACAATTCACGCAGGGCCAACCGTCTTCCGACATCATTTGGATATCCAGTACTACAGTGTGCGGATGTTTGTCCATGCCATTGCATTTCAGGCATTGACGGAACGTGTTCGAGAGTCACACAGCAGTGTTTCGGAGCTTAGATCGGCATCGCAAACCCTAGGTAGTTTTACCCCCGGAGAAGATCACGATGATCTCCACATGATTCAGGAGGTTAGTGTGCGTTGCTGTACTTTAGCACATTGATATTGCTGACAGAGGATCAGATAGAAAAGGACAGCAGGCGAGTGCTCGAAATTGCCCTGGCTCTCCACGACACCGGGTTCCTGCAGCATGGCTCTTTAACCATCATGACACACGTTGGGACAGCAGCAGTGTTCTTGCTGAAGGTGATAAATCCGTTCCATATTTGTGCGCCCTTCTGATTCGGCTTAGATTCTGGGCCTTGGATTATCAACGCAAGCAGACCACATCCACTTGCTCAAGCGGGTCAGTAGAGCAACTGAAGAAGCAGTGGTCGACGAAGCGCATTTCGCTGCCACGTACGTGTCACACTTGGCCATGTTAATCCAAAAGTACGAGCTTGGCATGCCGTCACTGCAGACAGGGACCATGCGTCCATGGGACCAGGCGGGTGTAGGAAATCTCCATACTCCGACCAGCAACATCGACCTTCTGCCTCTCAATCAACGTCCAGACCCATCTACCCACCCTGACGTTGGGACGAACTACCACCCGGATCATAACATCCTTGATTGGATAGTTGATGAGACGAGGTTTGAAGAATCGACGGATTGGCTATCATTTGTTCTGGATCCAGCTTTGGTGGCCTTGGATGGCACAACACGGTTAAGCAGTGTTGATGATGCCAATGAGTCTCATTAATGACCTAAGTTAAATTTCACAATATCATTGTTCTTTACCATGCAATATGAAAGACGGCATAGATGCTGAAGAGAAGTTTTTGCGGTGACAAAACTCGTGGGGTGGGTTCATTCGAATGGTGTTTGAGGATGATTCTATCTTACGATTCAAAGTACACGCCAAAGGCTACTCTACGGATCTTCGAGGCCCAAATACCAAAGAGAAAAACAGACACAAATATGTAATGCCCGTCCCATACTCCCAACGCCAAACACAAAACAACCCACAACTACTGCCTCTCAGTCTCCCCCAAATACGGAAACGCAATCCTCTCCCCCCTCCCCACCAACGCCTCCAGATAACTCGTAATCAGCTCCTCAATCCCATGCCCCCTCGCCCTCTCAATCCACTCCTTCATCTCCACCTCCTCAAACACCCCTCCCACCAACCCCTCCATCCGCGCCTTAAAGTCCACCACCGGCACCCTCACCCCGCTGGAATGATGCACGAACGCGACCCCCTCCGCACTCGGCCCCAACGCCACCCGCACGACCTCATCCGCAACCTCACGCACGTCCCTGAAGTCGAAGAATCCGTCGAAGCCGCCGAACGCCGGCACCGCGCGCAGCAGCAGGCTGTAGCGCAGCAGGCTGTTGAGCGCGTCGTCGGGCGGCGCGCGGTCGCCGACGACGGCGCACGCGCGGTGCACCGTCACCGGCAGCTTGGCGGTGGAGGCGACCGACTCCAGGAAGGCTTCGCACGCCCACTTGGTGGCGGTCAGGCCCTCGGAGCCGTCGGTGGGCGGGCGGTAGGCGGAAACAGAGATGGGGGGCAGGGCGGTGCGGCCGGAGAGGAGGGTGACGCGGTTGGAGGAGAGGAAGTGGAGGGGGATGCGGCGGGGTAGGGCGAGCGTGGCGAGGAAGTGGGTGGCGCCGAGGTTGGCGGCGCGGATGGAGGAGTAGTTGTGTAGACAGTGGCCCGAGGCGCCGGCGTGGATGATGAGGTCGGTGGTTGATTGGAGGGTGGTGATGTCGGACGGCGAGAGGTTGAGCGTGGGGTGCTGGAGGCTGCCGGTGTAGGCGACGATCTTGTCGGACGAGAGGAGCGTGGTGACGCCGTCGGGGTGCACGGCGACTAGGTGGACCTTGGCCACGCGAGGGTCAGACAGGAGCGAGGTGAGGATCGTGGAGCCGAGGAAGCTCTGGGCTCCGGTCAGGAGGACTTCCATGTCGTGGTCTCTGACGGAGCGCTGGATTGGTGATGATTTGGTCAACGAGACTATTGATTCTGGAATGGCTATTTCTTCATCCCAGTTGATGTCCTCATCTCGGGTCTCGTCCTCTTGCTGAACGGCGATGAGAACAGCCATGGCACCGAGGGTGCTTGCTTGGTAGAGACGGGTGATCGGAAGGGAGATGCCATACTCCTCCTTGATGGCTGTCTTAAGTTTGACAAGGAGAAGAGAGTTTCCGCCACAAGTGAAGAAGTCTGAAGACGGCTCTACGGAAACTCCTTGCGGCAGAACAGCCTTCCACAAGCGTACCAGACGTGATTCTGGTAGCGTCAAATTAGCCTGCGAATGTGTCTCATTTGGCTGATCCGGGAGTGGTAGAGCCTCTATAGCTTTCCTGTCGACCTTGCCGTTGTTTGTGATCGGGAGGCGGTCCAATGGAATGACCATCGCCGGACGCATGTACTGCGGAAGAGGAAGTTCGCTGGCCAAAAGCTGCAACGCCGAACCTGCGAGAGTCTTTCCAGGGGCGAACACAACGTGAGCAACCAGCAACTGGGGATCCCCTCGCACCGAAACCACAGCGCCAGACAGAGCATCGGGTGCCGCCCGAAGAAGCGCGTTCTCGATGTCGCCCAACTCGATGCGGAGCCCTCGAAGCTTGATCTGCGTGTCACCGTCCATGCGGCCCATGAAGATTACAGATCCGTCGCTCTGCAGGCGTCCTTTGTCGGCAGTCCGGTACATCGTGGTCCATCCTCTGGCAACATCTTCCGGATCCGCGAACGGGTCAGGACGGAACTTAGCCTCAGTCTGCTCTGGTAGCCCCAAGTAACCGAGCGCCACTCCAGCGCCGCCAACGCAGATCTCACCCGGCATACCGACGGGAGCCAGCTTGCCTGCCTCGTCGAGGATATAGATTGAGTAGTTGGGCACAGGCTTGCCGATGGATGCATACCCGTTGTCAGCTCCAGACGCGGGAGCCGTCAGATCCACGTGCTCGAAAGTGCTCGCTGCCGAGATCTCAGTCGGTCCGTACCAGTTGGTCAGCACGAAATTGGAGCGGTCCAGCTTGCGGAAGGCTTCTTTCATGCGCTCGGTGACGGACTCGCCGCCCGAGACGGCCTTGACCCACGCGGAGCATTGCCGCAGAGCAGCCTCGCCGTTGGTCAGAAGCATGAGGTACTCCGACGGCGTGGCGCACGTGAAGGTGACGTTCTCCTCGAGCATCAGCTCGGAGATGGCCACCGGGTCGCCGCGGGCGGCCTGCGGCACGATGACGAGCCGGCTGCCGTTTCCGAGCGCGAGGAAGATTTCAACGATCGACATGTCGAATCCGAAGGAAGTCTGCAGCATGACCGAGTCTTGAGGGGAGACGGAAAGAACCTTGGAGCACTGTTCGCACCAGTTCAAGATGCCTCTTTGGGGTAGGTAGATTCCCTTCGGTGTGCCGGTAGAGCCGCTCGTGTAGAGCAAGAAAGCAGGCGAGACGCTGCTTGGCTTGGGGAGGTTCTTGACCTCCTGCGTGTCGACCTCTGCTAGATCAGAGATGTTCACGATGCTGGCCTCCAGCGCGGTCTCATGAGCCCGTGTGGAAGTGTCGGCATCGCAAATAATTAGAGAAGGCTTGCAGTTGGCCAGCATAGCGGCATGTCTCGCTTGGGGGAGACTCAGGTCCAGAGGCACGTAGATGCCCCCAATGCGCAAGATAGCCAGGAGACTGGCAACGATGTTGGATGACGGCTGGCACAGGACGGCGATGGGCGAGCCAGACGATGCTCCCGCCTTGACAAGAGTTGCAGCAATACCATCTGCTTTGTCAGCCAGCTGGCGGTACGTGAGACTGCCGTGGCTGTCCTTGATAGCAACAGCGTCTGGACTCTGCTTGGCGGCAAACTCGAATCTCTCCGTCAGGGTTGCCTGCCACTCTGAAGCAACTCGTGAGCCCTTTCCGACGAGCACGGATTTCTGGCCCTCGGCGTCGTCAAATAGAGAGCAGGTTTCTACGCTTGTGAAATGGTCGTCAGAGAGGCTCTTGAGCAGATGGTTGTACACATCCAAAAGCATCCTGGGCGCCTCGGCGGTGTAGAGATCCTCGCGGCAAGTGATGTCCACCATGCAAGTGCCGTTAGCTGACTGCGTAATGCTGAAACTAATATCATACGGATTCTTTGCATCCTCAACGGCGGCGATTTCAAGCTGGCAGTCTCCGAACGGAATCGTCAGCAAGTCGTTCATGCGGTAGTTGACACCGACCTGGAATAGAGGACTGTGGGCACGAGATCGAGCAACATTGAGCTGATCAAGAATGAGGTCAAAGGGAACCTCTGAATTTGCCAGAGCCGAGAAGACCTTTTTTGCAGTGCCCTTGGCCAGGTCTGAGAACGAGCCGTTTCGGTCGACCTTGAAGCGCAGCGGCAACAAGTTGAGGAAGAAGCCGACAGTGTCCGACAGGTCATCGCTGGTGCGGTTGGCATCGGAAACGCCGATACACACATCTTCGATGTTCAAGAATTTGGCAAAGAGGACTTGAATGGTGGCCAGATGAAAGTGGAAAGGTGAAACCCCCAGTGCTCTGCTTGATTCCTTGATCTGGGCGTTCAACTTGGCGTCAAGCTCTTTGCTGGCGGTGTGGCTGTCGTAGCTCCCAGCACCCCAGCGAGACTTGACGCGGGCTATTGGAAGAAGCGGGATAGGCTCGGGAAGCTGAGAAAACTCGTTCTTCCAGAATAACATCTTGTCGGCGAGAGCGCCGCTGGCAATGGATTGAGCTTGCTCCTTGGTGAAGTCGGCGTACTGCTTCGTCACTGGCTGGAGAGGCTTCAATGCGTACGCCTGGCTGAGGTCTCGGAGAAACAAATACCAGCTGACACCGTCCATGACGATGTGATGGTAGCCGAAAATGATGGTGTGACGTCCCGAAGTCTCGGATACCACTGTAGCTCCGAATGTGATGCCTTGCTCCAAACTCCAATTGGTGTTCTTCAGTAGATCAAACTCACGCGTCACAGCCTGCTCATCTGCATCTTGGACATGCTTCAGGAAATCGGGCTGCACAGCTGTGATACCCTGCGTGGGTTCTCCAGTCTCGGCGTCCGTAAAGTAGGCGGTACGGAGCGATTCGTGGCGTGCAATAACTTCGGCAAGGGCACGGCGGAAGCGCATGATCTTGAGGTCACCCTTGACTTCATATGAAGCTGTGCAGTTGTATGTGGTTGGATCTTCAACAAATGTTCTCAAGAAGAAGAGCCGAGATTGAGCGTGTGACAACTTCTCCTTTCGCTTGAATGTCAACTCTCTCTTGGGAGGGGGACTCGCAGGCTCGGAGATTTCTGACGGTGGTGTGGTACTTCTTGAAATTTCAGTGGAGGTTGCAGTGCTGGACTCGGCTTCTGGTGTCTGAGTCTCCTTCGACAAGGGTGCGGATGTCTCAGCCGCGCTGTCTGAGAGGCTTCCAAGGGCTACGGATTCACCCTTCGCGCTGTTAGAGTCAGACTCAGCCGCAGAAAGAAGAATATTCCCGTTGTCTTTTACCTGGGTGTTCGCGGCCTCCACGTTATCTTTCTCACTGCCTGCCTTCATGTTTGGCTCTTCAGCCGCCGGCTTCTGCTCCTTCGCCGGCCTTGCTGCCAGATACTTCCTGGCAGCATCAGTGCAGATGGCAGCAACAGTGTCGCCACTCAGCACCTTGAGCACCGGAATATCCACGTGGATTGTCTTCAAGAACCAAGTCCTGATCTCGACCGCCAGGAGCGAGTCGGTGCCGAGATCGAGCAGAGGCACGTTGACGTTGACGGTGTTCGGCGCCATCTGCAGCATGGCTTCCAGCTTCGCGGCGAACGCTTCCTGGATCGCTGCCGTCGCGTCTTCCTCAGAGCTGGCCTCCTCGAGCTGCTGCTTGACGTCCCTGCCGGCCAAGCTGGATTGCTTCTGCTCCTTCGATGCGCTCTCCTCGTGGATGTAGTGCGCGAAGCGCGGGTTGGAGTAGAAGGGCGGCCGCGACGTCGCGTCGGGCGTGTCCAGGAAGGGCTCGATGCCGGAGACGATGCTCCAGTTGCGCTGGGTCTCTGGGCGGCTGCTCATGACCGCCTCGGCGAAGAGGTGCTGCACGTCGGTCTCGGACATGGGGTGGAACAGGAGCTTGCGCAGGTGGTCCTCGATGTGGCGACCCGTCCTCGCGACGTAGCCGACGTCGGCGACCATGCCGATGTGCATGACTGAGGCGGCGAGACCGCGGGCGCGGCGCTGTGCTGCGAGGCTGGTCATGAAGAGGTTGGCGGCGTGGTAGTTGGACTGGCCGGCGTTGCCGAAAATGCTGGCGAGCGAGGAGAAGAGGACGAAGAAGTCAAGGTTGGGTTCGCTGAACAGCTCGTCGAGGATCTTCGTGCCCTCCACCTTCGGACCCAGAACGTTGTTGAGGGTCTCAGCATTCATGTCAACGAAAAGCTTGTCGATGAGCACCATGGCAGCATTGCAAACACCAGCAATCGGGGGAAGGGTTTCCTTGATGGTGGCGTGAACCGAGCGGACGGAGCTGCGGTCCGAGACATCCATCTTGTAGACCTTGACGGTGGCACCCAGGTCGGCCATTTCTCCCAACCATGCCTCATTCACCTCGGCACTGCGGCTGGTGAGGACAATGTAGCGGGCACCGTTGGTAACCATCCATCGGCACAGAGAACGTCCCATTTCGCCAGTCATGCCAACCATGAGGTAGGTCTTGTTAGAACGGAAGACACCGGTGGTGTCCAACGGCTTGACGGCCACGGTCAGCTTGTCCTCAGTCCAGTCCACTACGTTCGGGTAGATGTTGCTGGTCCGCGGCGCTCCCGCCAGACTCTGCGCCTCGATGACTGCCGCTGTGGTCTCACCCAGCGAGCTGGCGAGGGTCTCCTTGAACGCGGCCGACAGCAAATGCGAGTCCAGCGAAGAAACGATACCGTTGAACGAGTCGAACGTGTGCACCGATGTTCCCTGCGGAAGGCTTAATGCAAGAGCGGTGAATGGCGAAGAGCTGAGGTCGATGAAGGCGCCCACGGTCCGCGGAACAATGTTGCGGAGGGCACGCTCGGTGGCGTGGGGGTGAATCGACAGCCAGCCATCCTTCTTCAACTGCTTCGAAGTGATGAGGGAAACTTCAATGCCCTTGACCTGCGCGACTTGTTTGATTGCTGCACCGAGGCGGTCGGTAGGCTCGTGAATGAGAGCCGAGCGGTTGGCAGGGACGAGCTTGAGCAACTCCAGAGCTAGCACGTTGCTCGCCACATCCAGCAGCGTTGCGGCACTAGCCTTGTGTCCATCAGGAATCACAAAGATATCGGCATCGGAAGCATTGATAGTGGAAGAGTCCGCAACGGAGACCGCGAGCGCCAGTTGCGACGTACCCCGCACTTCGCCAAGAGCAAGCGTGTGGCCTTTGCCCAGAGCCGTCGAGTACTTCACGTCAACAACCGTCTTCGTCGGATCAACCGGCTCCACTGCTTCCATCAACGACAGCGACTCCTCGACCCCGGATGCTGCAATCTCGACACGCGTCTCGGCCTTCGAAACCGACTTGGTCACGAGGCGGCGTGCCGCGTTGAACCTGTCGTTGATTGTCTTGTCCGGCACAACACGAGGAATGAGGACCGCATCTTCATCCAGAGCAATTTCGGGCTCGGTCGTCCAGAGCATGTTGTGCTCCGCAACTTCAGGGGAGCCAGCGATGATAAGTCGGAGGAAGGACTCCACGATGAAGGTGGGAGTGAGACTCGAGATCCTCTTTACATCCAGGAACTGAAGAGTGAGATGGGGCAGCTCTGTGATGAGAGCACGGCCAATACCGACCGCCATGTTGGACACAGGGCTGTCCTCGCTGCAGCCGCTGGTGACCCAAAGGACGCTCTTTGCGGTGATGAAGAGCTCCTGAAGCTTGTTCAGCCGCGCCTCTGTCATGGGTTCCGCGAAGAGAGGCTTGTCCAGCTCCGTCAGGCAAATCACCGATGTCCTGGGCGCAATCTTGGCTGGGTTCAGTGCGTCGATGCTGTTCACGACCGTGACGCGCTGCCTCCACACTTTCTGAACGTCGCGCACCAGCTTCGACACCGGCAGCGTCTTTCCACCGATGATGAGTACCTGCTCCTCGAGGAACATGGTCATGGCCGACAGGGGCTCGCGAAGCAGGCTGAATCTATCGTCGACCGCCTGGCTGACCATCACCGAGCAGGAGTGCCTCGTCACATCCGGGAAGTCATGCAACACGGTGTTCACGCCGGAGAAACCAGTGCTCTGAAGGAGGTCATCCCACTCCACCGTTGAGATACCAGGGCTGAGGCGACGGCCTTCTTCTGCTCCGAGCCACCAACCTTCCAGAGCGCCCATGACGAACGGGTTCCTCAGCAGGTCGCCGGTAACTTCCATGAGGATGAAGTAGCCACCGGGCTTCAGCAATGACCTGGTGTGCTGCATGGTTTCCTCTAGAGTTCGGGTGGCGTGCAGCACGTTGGCAGCGATGATGACATCGTAGGAGCCCTCCTGGAATCCCTGGTCGGCAACATCCTTCTCGATGTTCAGAACCTTGAAGTTCATCTTATTCACATGGTCGTGGAACTTCTCGGCAGCCTTCTCGAAGAATCCAGACGAAATGTCCGTGTAAGTGTACGACGAGTAGGTCGAGCCAATGGTATCGAAGATGTTCCGCGTCGTGCCTCCTGTTCCTGCGCCGATCTCGAGGAACTTAGCGCGGGGATGCTTGTGGGCAATCTGCTGAACCACGCGAGCGATGTAGTCGTTGAGCTTCCTGAAGCCACGGCCTTCCATGTAGAACCGGTTGAGCATGTCGTTCTGGAGCATGACTTCCAGGATCTGGGTCTCGCCGCGGACAACCGACACCAGGTTCTCGCTGATGGCGTGCATCAGCTCGAGATCGATCTGTCCGGGGAACTTCTTCCGCAAGTTATCAATGGTCTCGCGCGTGTCGTTGAGCCAGGCCTGCTCGATGACGGGGTTCTGGCCGTTGCGAACGGACTCCAGGTTGGCTTCAATGGCTTCGAAGAGTCTCTGGTGGTACCACGTGAAGGTCTTGACTTCTTCTGCCGGGATGGTCTTTGCCAGATCTTGGAAGTGGAACAAAGCGAGCCTTTCAATGGCATGGATCAACTCCCGTTCATCTTCATCTTCCTCACCCTCCACCGCATCAGCAGCTCCATTAGCAATGTCGGCATCCCACACCGTCTGGGAGAACAGGAGACGGTCGTTTGCGGGCGTTGCCTCTGAGATGGACTTCAGGAAGAGCCCCTCCACCTGGATGCTGGTGTGGGTACCGGTGGGATCCAGGAGGTGAACATCTCCAACAACCGAGGAAGAAGACGACTGCGTGATGAAGGCATCCATTTCGGCCCGGACCTGTGGGAGAGAATAGTCATGGACCTGAGTTGGGTCCACGATGATGCGGTGGAGAGCGATGGGCAGGTAAGGAGTCCACAACGCGCCGTTGGTAGCGGGTGACGTCAGAGCCACGAAAATGGCCTGGAACACGACGTCCAAGAAGGCCGGGTGGACCATGTACTCAGCGGCCATGTCATGGTTCTGCCAAGTAGCCGCGGCTCTGGAGTAGCCCAAGGTGCGCTCCGCATGGGTGAGTCCCTGGAATAGGCCCTGGTAGTTCAAGCCCAGGTTCGCAATAGACGAGTAGAACCTCTCCAGATCGACAGGTGCGAGATGGGGACGGGCAGGGGCGACAGGCGGCAGCTCCTCACCGGTACGTTCACCCAGATGCACAACGATGCGACCACAGGCCGTCTTCTCCAACACGGCTGCCGACTCGTCGGCGCAGGTGTAACCGGAGAACTCGGCCTCGAGAACGTTCTTGCCGCTGTCGTTGGCGCGGAACTCCTTGTTCAGCAACTTCACAGTGAACACAGTCTCCACGCCAGGCGAGTCCTCATCCATGACCAGGGCCTTGCGGATGGAGATGTCCTGCAGCTCGAAGAGGCGGACCGGGCGGTCACCAGCCAGCGTTTTCGACGCCTCCAGGGCCATGGCTATATAGGCGGCAGCCGGGAACAGCACCTGGCCCTGGAACTCGTGGCCGCGGATCCACGGGATCTCGTTCAAGCGCAGGACGTTGCGCCAGCGCATCTCGTAGTCGGAATCGTCCGGCACGCGGCGGCCCAGCAGCTCGTGCGGGGTGCTCCGGCGCAGGCGGAAGTTGCGCGAGATGCGGCCCTCCTTCCAGTACACCTTGTCGTGGTCCCAGGCATACGACGGCAGGCCCTTGAGCATCTTCGGGCGAGCAGCAGCGGCCTCGTCGTCGGCGCAGGCGGCGCGGTAGCCGTCGAAGTCGACGAAGGCGGGGCCCAGGTTGCTCCACAGGAAGCCCAGGCCGCCGGAGAAGGCCTCGACCTCGTCGTCGCCGCGGCGCATGAAGCCCATGTAGGGCGGAGCCGAGCCCAGCACGGCCTTGAGCACCTGGGTGGCGGGCCCCTTGAGCGCCGGGTGAGGGCCAATCTCGACGACCATCTCGAACGGGCCGCCGTTCCACAGCGAGCACTCGACCGCCTGCGAGAACAGCACCGGCTGCACCATGTTGTCGACCCAGTACTGCCCGGCCAGCGCGGCCAGGTCGCCCTCCAGCAGCTCGGTGTCGCCGCGCACGCTGGACGACCACACGCAGCCGGGCCGCGGGCGGTGGACGGTGATGTTGCAGCGGCGCAGCGACTCCAGGTAGGGCGCGGCGCACGGCAGCATGTGGTACGAGTGGTAGGCCGTGTCGACTAGCAGCTGGCGGGCAAACGTCTTCTCGCCGTCAAAGAACTCCTTCGCCTCCAGCACGGCGTCGAGGTCGCCGGACAGCGTGACGCTGGACGGCGAGTTGCTGGCGGCGAGCCCGAGCCGGCCCGCCCACCGCGGCTGCGCGCAGAACCCCAGCGCCGCCTCGTACGACAGCCCGACCGCCATCATGCCACCCTTCTTCCCGCCGGTGCCCTGCGCCAGCTTGGCGTGGAAGCCGCGGTAGTAGGCGATGGCCATGGCGTCGGCGGCCGACAGCATGCCCGCCGCGTACGCCGCCGCGATCTCGCCCGACGAGTGGCCCACCACCGCGTCCAGCCGCACCCCGGCCGCGCCCACCAGGTCGACCGTCGCGATCTGCAGCGCCGTGCACAGCGGCTGGCTCAGCTCCGCCTCCGCCAGCCGCGACGCCTCCTTGCCCGCCAGCAGCTCCGCCCGCAGCGACCACGCCGGCGGGTCGGCCAGCGCCGCCAGCGCCGCCTCGCTGCGCGCGATCGACTCCCGGAACACGCGCGACCGCTGGATCAGCGCCGTGCCCATCGTCGCCCACTGCGCGCCCTGCCCGGTGAACACGCCCAGGATGCCCGGCGCCTCGTCCGGGTAGCGCAGCTGCGCGCGCGTCACGAGCCCGCCGACCGAGCCCGAGTCGGCCGTCGCGAGGAACGACTCCATGAACGAGACCAGCCGCTCGCGCGTGCCGCCCGAGAAGAAGTGCTTGACGGGGAAGGCGCCGCGCCGCTGCTGCAGCACCCACGCCAGGTTCTCGAGGTCGGCCGCCGGGTTGGCCTTGATGTGGCCGGTGAAGTCCCGGATGGTCGCGAGCAGCGACGACTCGGAGCGCGCCGAGAAGGTCAGCGGGCCGCGGAAGTGCTCCGTCTCCGCGGTCTGGGGCTGCGCTGCCGGCTCGTAGCTCTCCAGGATGGCGTGCGCGTTGGTGCCGCCGAAGCCGAAGCTGTTGACGCTGGCGCGGAGCGGGCCGTCCGACACCGAGGGCCACGGGATGCCGGATTGGAGGATCTGCAGGTGCCGGTAGTAGGGCTCGATCGCGGGGTTGAGCTCGTTGAACAGCAGGTTCGCCGGGACGGTGCGGTTCTGTATGGCCAGCGAGGCTTTCAGAAGACCGGCCAGGCCGGCGCATCCCTCGAGATGGCCGATCACGGTTTTGATGGAGCCGACGTACATCTTCTCCTCAGGTTCCTGTTGTGCTCCGGAAAAGAACGCCTCAGAGATGGCTTGGGCTTCGATGGGATCTCCGGCCGCGGTGCCGGTTCCGTGGCATTCAAAGTACTGGCAGCGGTCCACGAGCGGGTCCAGTCCGGCGCTCTGGTATGTTGCCCGGATCAACGCTGCCTGAGCCGTGGCGCTCGGCATGGTGATGCCCTTTGTGCGGCCGTCGGAGTTGACGCCCGTTTCTCTGACAACGCACTCGATGTGGTCGCCGTCTGCAATTGCTTTGCTCAGGGGCTTGAGGAAGACAGCGGCGCATCCTTCACCTCTGGCATACCCGTCCGCGGACTTGTCCCACATGCGCGATCGCGACTCGGGGGACAACATGTGCAATTTCGACTCGGCAATGTACATGGAAGGGTCGAGGAGCACGTTGGCGCCGGCCACGATGGCCGTGGTCGATTCGCCGTTCCGCAAGCTTTGCACTGCCTGGTGGAGCGCCACCAGGGAACTAGAGCACGCCGTGTCGATGGTCATGGACGCACCCTTAAGGTCGAAAAAGTAGGAAATGCGGTTGGAGATGATGCTCCGCGCCGTTCCTGTTGCCGCGTACGTCGCGATCGTCTCGGTGTCCCGCATCTGGAGGTCCCACCAGTCTGCGGTCATAAGGCCCACAAACACAGAGGTGAGCGTGCCTTGCATCTCCTCGATTGAGTACCCAGCCGCCTCCAGTGCCTCGTAAACGGTTTCGAGGAGAATGCGCTGGGCCGGATCCATGCCGTCGGCCTCGAGCGGGTTGATGTTGAAGAATGGCGCGTCGAACACGCGGTGGTCTTCAGATAGCAAGTATCCCTTGTTTTTGACATCTGTGCTGCCATGGTGCTCTCCGTTCTTGTTGTAGAAGTTTGGTAGCCTGAGCCTGTCCTCGGGGAATTCGCGCAGCACGTCGCGGGGATTGCGCAGGAGGTCCCATAGCTTGGACGGCGAGCTCGACCCGCCCGGAAAGCGGCATCCTGAGCCGATGATGGCGATTGGCTCTTTCGTTGGTGCCATTCTCGTGGTTTGGTTGTGAGGAGTTGTTGAGAACGTCCGAAGGGAAACCGGGTGAACTATGGTGATTGGTCGCGAAGAGGTCAGACGCGCGCGATAGACTTTGGAATTTGCATAGTATGTAGTATTTACAATGGAACCATGCGATCCCGGCAGGGTTGGATGTGCCAATACCGAATCACTTCGGGGTGTCGGGATTCGGCACTTGTTGTTCGGTGCTTTTGCTACGGCGGAGTCCCTCATCACACTTTGCTGCAACATTTACAATTCTACTTGGCAGACACCTCTTTCGTGCCGGCGGTACCCGTGGCTCCGAAGTACGAAACTCTCCAATATTGCATCAATGGATGTAGCCCCTCACTAAATTTCGAGATGGAGGCTGAACTATCGATGTAAGTCCACGCTCGGGACCACATGTAAACACGGACACCTGGTTGTCTTTTGTAAGCCATTGCTTAGTATCAGGGAAGCAGGTGAGACACTTTTTTCATTCTTTAGAGTTTAAGGATACGACATGTACTGCTGTGTCATGGTCTCCACATAGTTGGTATCCTTTCGATGAAGCACGGGAGTAATAGCGTCTTCAATGTAATATCGGATTTACAACCATAATAGTACAAATTCACACTCAGATAAGCCCTATACCACTAAGTTTGTCCATGGTCATCTCTGGCCCCTTAGTAGAAAGGAAATGCGATGTATACTTGTTGTGAGATAGTCGTTACATAGCAAATTTAAATCTTGTACACCAACTTCACTCCGGAAACTTTTCCCTTCCGAACTCTGTCCAGTCCATCAAGCACCCCAGCGAAACCACCAGCTCTCTCCTCATGAGGATGAGGCTTAACCAGTTTGTCATCCAGCAGCTTTTGTGCAACCTTGAACCAGCCCTCTCCAAACTCTCGATCCTTCGGCCTTGCCTCCCTCTGGAAAGGTCTCTGCCAGTTGACGGGCTTGTTGAATATCGTGAATGCAACAATCCACTTCGGCGTGATGCTGCGGCGGGTGTGAGACCGGATCGGGAATGGGTCAAGAGCAACGTATTTTCCACCGCTCTTGCTAATCGCAGCGTAGCAGATGTTCATAGAACCGGTGTCCGTGATACAATCGAAGGCGTACTCCAGCGTGTTCTTTGTAAACTCGCGGATGTCGGCGCCACAGGTAGGGGAGTGGTAGTCAAACGCTTCGGCAGCTCCTAGAGACTTGACGAACTCGAAGTTGTGTGGAGAGCATGTCGTGATGGGGATCATTCCTGACCTATGTGCTGATGTTAGCGTCGTGTCAACCTAGCGCCCAGTGTGCCTTACAGTTTAACCATCTGGATAGCCAGGCTTCCGGTTGCAGTGCCTCCACCGTACACCAGAACAAACTGCGGTGCGCTTGCTGGTGCATTCGGCGGCGGCAGCCTCATCGTTTGATACAGTCCCATTCCAACCGTCGACATTCCAACCCCGAGGGTTGCAGCAGTCTGAATCGACATTTCTGCAGGAATCTTGAACAGCAGGTCCCCGGGCACGCTGACGTACTCGGAAAAGGCACCATTGTCCAGTTCGTCTGGGTTGTTTCCGAAGACGCAACCACAAACTCGATCACCCACGGACAGTGACTGCTTCACACCCTCGCCAATGGTCACGACTTCTCCGGAAAAGTCGCATCCCGATGTCGCTCCTGGGGTGGGTGACAGATCTGCAGACTTCGCGTCCACGGGGTTGATGGCAACAGCAATGACTTTGACCAAGACCTCATCGGCTGCCGGTACGGGAACAGCGCATCCTTCTTGAAGGGCCACTTCCCCGGGTCCTTGGATTTTGATTGCTCTCTGAGTGCTTGCAATCGCTGCCATAATTCCGGAAGAGGTTCAGTCCGTGTAAAGAAAGGCACTGAGTCTGCGGTAAGAGAGGATCTGGTAGATTAAAACAGATTCGGGTGAATGGTCAGCAAGACAAACAGATGCCGAATAGACGAACGTCCGAGCGTGGCAGCGGGGATTTGCGCGCAGAAGGACACCGAAGATGCTTTTAACTAAATAGCCCTGCCCTACTACTTCGTTTCTTATTTCACAGGCTTTCTGTCTGTTTGTTTATCAGAGCCCCGGCTTAGTCTCCGCTGTTCGCATACTCTCCTGTTCCAGAGGATATTCGAGCAAATTACTAACGCGATGAGGCAACCTGTATGCCGAATAAGTCCTTGTTAGTACAGAGAATTGGTTTGTCTCCAAAAAAAATCGTAGAATGTCGGGCTCTCAAGTAACATCGGTGCAATGACCGCCGGCTGCTAATAGTCGGGAGGTTGAAAGCGATAAGGAAAATATCGGAGAATATCGGTGGTCGTACATCGCCGCCCCCTGAGTCATGCATCACAACGGAGTGCAACTTGAAGTTACGGCATGACGCCACCCTCGGAAGATCATCCCGCCCGAATAGATATTTTCTTTTGTTTTTTGTAGAGCTTATAGCTTTCCTTCACTTGGGAATACTTTGACTTTGCTCAAACGCCAAAATGGCAATTATTCCGCTACTCGTCCTTCTCGTTGCTCTTTTCATTGGCGCTAAGGCCACCCTCAATAGTGCAAGAAGGTCAGAGGAGGAACGAGCTAATAAATGCGGTTCAATTCCACGATATCCACAGAAGGATCCCTTTCTCGGGCTGGATACTGTCATTGGACAAGCCAAGGCGATCCGCAATCATGGCTTCCTTGACTTTCTTTACCAACTTTATAACGACATGCCCGGAAGGGCTAAAACCTTCTCAATCAATATCCTGGGCACACGCCAGATATACACCGTCGATCCTGAGAATGCGAAGGCGCTGTTTTCTACACAATGGCAACAGTTCCTAACTGCTCCTCTACGCCGCAATGCCGCCATCTTCCCATTCGCTGATAGAGGTATAAGCCTTGTCGACGGAGAAGAATGGAAGGAAGCCCAAGCTCTTAGCAAGTCATTCTTTGAACGCGATAATTACGCGAACACTGATCGGTTGGGGCCATTTATGGACCGCCTCCTCGAGCTCCTCCCCGAGGATGGTGCCACATTTGACATCCACCCATTGATTCAACGCTGGGTACGAGATATACACACCTCCCCTTCTTGAATGATCACAAGATTGACTTCAACAAAGACCCTTGACGTTTCCACCATCGTCTTCTTTGGCGAAAACCTGGACAGTCTCAATCATCCAGAACGCGTCAAAGTGACCGAAGCCATGCTCGACATCCAACGTGGCGCCCGTGTACGCTTGGTATTTTCCAAGCTCCGTTGGCTCATGCCCATGAAGTGGTGGTTTGAAGCCATCGCCTACGTCCATCAGTTCCTCGACAGCCATGTCAAGAAGACGTACCAAGAGATCGAGGAGCGCGAAAAGCGCGTGAAAGCCGGGCTGGAGGTTGAGCCGGAGCGGACCGATCTGCTTTGGAACATGGCCCTGAACTTGCGCGACGATGTAGTGGGACTGCGGTCCAACATCGCGCTGATCTTTGCTCCCAACGGCGACCCAACCAACTCGTACATCACAAACGCTATCTGGCAGCTGGCCCGCCATCCGGCTGCGTGGGAGAAGGTGCGCGAAGAGGTGCTCGCTCACGGCGATGCGCCGCTGACCTTTACGGCCTTGCGCAACATGAAGTATCTGATGGCCGTTCTCAATGAGGGTATGTGAAAAGGAAAGCCCCTTTGCCTGTTGAAGTCACTGACAAGAAATCCAGCTCAACGCCTCATGCCCGGCAGTCTCATCCAAGCCCGCACAGCCGGCGTTAACACAACACTACCTACCGGTGGCGGGCCTGACGGAACGATGCCGATCTTCATCCGCAAAGGGGACATCATCTCCTTGCACAGGAACGTGCTGCATTGGGATCAGGACATCTGGGGTGCGGACGCGAAGGAATTCCGTCCTGACCGGTGGGAGCACCGGAGGTCGTTCTGGACCTTCATTCCCTTCGGTGGCGGCCCCCGTCGATGCCCTGCCCAGATGATTGTGTCGTGCCAGGCAAGCTATGTGGTTGCCAGGCTGGCACAGCGTTATCGGAAGATCGAGGCGCGGGATCCGGGGCCTTACATCCCAGTCGTGCGTATTGCCCCTTCAAACAAGAACGGGGTTAAGATTGCCTTGTACAAGTAAGACGGATTACTTAGGGTCCTGAACATGAAAGCCGCTTAATGAAAATGCACGTCAACCGGTATAAATTGTGTCCATTTATTTTCGAGCCGTGCCGGCCCCTCCAAAACTGCGGCACCGTTATAATAGTCGTCCAACTAACCCGACCGCGAACTGTCTCAGTGCCTACATTCCGTTGATGACTGTAGACACGTTGAACTTCGGAGACCTTGTCTACTTCGCTCTGAGAGTGCTCAACATTCCGTCATTGTCATAACAACATTTGTAGCTGGGCTGCTGCTTTTGGTGCAATTCGAGAAGATAAGAATGGGGAGAAAATGCGGCTCACACGTGATAAGGCCAAAACTTGCTATGTTTGATTTTGGGTAAGTGGAAGCTCTTAGTCATTCTCTAATCTGCTAGTGTAGTAGATCAGATGATCTTGCAATGAGGTAAGATTCTTGGCATGGTGTGGAGAGGAGGGCAGGGGAGGTTCCCAACATATTCCACTCTCGCGCGAATTACGGATACACTGGCATACATACCTATGGTTCGCCACCTCTGCAGTCTATTGGTCTTGTATTAGACCTAGACGGCGGCGGCGCTCGCGGCATCGGCGAAGAGGTCAGATTTTGCTTTTCTCGGACAATGGAAAGTATCACTTATGATCTTATTTAGCAAAACAGATATTTAAATGTCTGGAATCCAAGTCTTTGCACAGCATTTTGAATCCTGATAACATTAGCCACGTACGGCTTATTGTATATGGAATTATACATCCTTACACTATGCAAAGTGGAAAACTATACGACGTTCCAACCGATCTGCTCTGCGGGCCACTCCATCCACACTTTGTACTCCTCTGGGAGGAAGCTGTATATCCCCGACAGGAGATGTTCTGGCCAACCTTCCATGTGCCACTCATACGGGATGCTTTTAAGTATAACAACAAAATATGCAAGAATGACGAGAGCAACCGGTTGATGTTGCTGCAGACACAAAATAAAATTATCCGAGAGACGGTAGATCCAGACGAAAGCGATATGGGAGAAGCTCCTTCTGTCCCCATGGCTTGCGTGAATAATGACCAGATAGCGGCAGAGGTCTTCGAATGCTTCCAAGTACATTGGAGCGTTGGGATCCTCGGCGGTGAGGCTGCTGATGTATCGGCGAAGGTTTTGAACGTGTTCGTTGACTTCCGGCACAGGCCCTTCCATCGTTTTCGCGGAGACTCTTTTTCCTGCAACTTGAAATAATGCCGCCAACTTTCCCGAGAAGAGGTTTTCGTATTGCAACTCGATAATCGAGCGTACTCCACGATAGAGAACCAGCCAATCCGAGGTGCCATGCTCAGTAAAGACAAGGAAGTCTCCAGGACTGGGGCCTCTGGCAAACGTGAGGACTGAAACAAATGTTGCAGAAAGATAGAGGGCCTCGCAGTTGTCGGCACTAAGGTGCGGAAGCAGTGCGGTGGCAGCTTGCAAAGCGGTGTCGTGGTAATCTTCTGCCAGCTCCATGTAGAAGTCTCGGCCCTCTGGCCGAAGTCGGGCTAGGTGAAACGCCGAGACGGAAAAGAGGAAATGGAGCACAAAATGGTGTGAAAATCCAATCTCTGGCGCGTTTGTCCGGAAAAGAGTGTGCAAGATTGAGTCACCAGAAAAGGTTTCGCATGTGTTGGTGACGTAGTGGTGCAGAAGCTCGAGCTCGATGATGTTCAGCCCAAGAGCGTCTGTGCCTTGGCCTAGCGAAGAACCCGAAGGGCTTGCAGCAGAGCCAGCGGGGGAGGCGGTGGTAAAGTCGCACTGTACACGATGTTTGACGCAGTTTTTACACGCAGGCTTGTTCTCGTCACACTTTAGGACCGCGCACAAGTCAGCCAGCCTGGTGGGTATAAGGTTGGGACAGCGAGAGGGTGTTGGACCTTGATCCTGCGTCGTCTACAATTAGCGCATCCCTGTCGCGATTTGCGGTGCGTCCGTCGCGACGGTGCTTGCTTCCGGCCGCTCTTCCGTGCTGCGCTCATGATGTAGTTGGGACAAGGATTCTTCGCGTTTCGATGGTTCGGGCGATAAAGTCGATTCGGGCAGCGTGAAGGCGAAGGTGAAAGAGATGTTGCGGCGAGGGGGAGCGGAGTCGCTCGGCGAGGCCTGGCTGGCGAGGGCGGGGTCTTGGGTGTTCACCACTACTTGAACAGCAGCTGGGAGATCAGGAAACGGGACCTGCGGACTTCCTTGGGGATGGTTTGGAACCGGACATCTGTCCGATTGCGTTTGCCAGCCAACTGCGTGGCCAGCATTGACATGGCGTGGTAGGGCTGAAAACGAACACGAGCATGAACGAGGATTTTCAGGCACGTGCTCGGTTTCCTACACAGCTCGCTCCAAGCACAAGCCGGAACAACAGGACTCCTTGACCGTAACATTGGACTCATTCGGGCCAGAAAAACTTCCGGCATCACAATATGGCTCGCGTCAGGGGATCATCAATTCGTTCTTCTGCACACGAACACGAGTAATGCTCCTACGAGCCCTCTTAAACTCAAATACTGGAAGAACGCTTTCTCTTCGTCGACAACCACGTTGATTCGAGTCAAGTTGCATATACAAAAGCTTCTGGTGGCGTCCGTCTTCGGTTCTGGCCTCGTTCAGGCACAGAACAGCTCTCTGCCCGTTGTTGATCTTGGCTATACACTGTATCAGGGATTTGCAATCAAGGTCTGCACCAGTGACAATTTTGTCTCCAATTCAACTAACCTCGAAAGGATGGCAACTACTACAACTTCTCGAACATTCGCTACGCCGAACCTCCCCTCGGAGACCTGCGGTTCAGAGCTCCGCAGCTCCCTTCCGTCAACCGGTCCGCAATCAACGATGGCAAGCAAGGAGGCATATGTCCGCAGGCAGCACCCGCATAGTTTGCGCTGAGCGCCGCAGTACCTGGTGTTGTTTCTGGCATTGGCTTGACGGGGCGCGACCCCACCGAAACGGAGGACTGCCTCTTGCTCGACGTGATCGTGCCGCAAAAGGTGTACGAGAGAAACAGCTCTGCTCCAGTCCTTGTGCACATTCACGGTGGCGGATATGTCGTCGGATCCAAGGTTTCCTTCAGCGACCTGTCTTACCTGCTTGCGAAGAGCTCGGACAGCATGATCGTTGTCGGAATAAACTACCGGCTGGGCGCCTTCGGATGGCTCGCCGGCCCTTCGCTGCAGGAGGATGGCACGGCAAATGCAGGTCTGCTTGATCAACGCATGGCTCTCGAGTGGGTTCAACAACATATCCATCGGTTTGGCGGTGACAAGGACCAAGTCACTGTCATAGGCGAGTCTGCCGGTGCTGGGTCCATTGCGCACCAGGTTACGGTATGCCATCCCCGATCTCAACGCAGTCGCGCGAACTCACCCAGCATTCTAGGCCTACGATGGAAAAGCTTCCGTCCCGTTCCAAAGGGCCACTCCTCAGTCCCCTGCCTGGATTATGACATCGCAGTCCTCTAGCTACCTCGAGCGCACCTTTCAAGACTTCCTCGGGACCGCTAACGTCGCTTCCCTCCCTGAACTCCGCGCCCTTTCATCTGAACAACTGCTGGAAGCGAATTCGCGAGCAATATCTGCCGCTCCCATTGGCCAGTACATGTTCGGACCCTCTGTTGACGGCGACTTCGTTACCGCCGACCCCAAGCAACTCCTCATCCACGGCCAGTTCAATCCCAACGTCAGCCTTATGGTCGGTCACACGGCAAACGAAGGCTATGGCTTCATTCCCACCAATTTGACTGACTACAACGGCTTCTTCACCGACGATTTCCCGAGCACCGACGCAGATGTGTTAGCCTACATCGAAGATACGTTGTATCCGCCCATCTACAACACTTCATTCTACAACGCCACCTCATCGCGTGCCTCGCGCACCATCGCCGACTCCACCATCAACTGTAACGCCAGAGCGTTGGCCGCCGCTTACGCTAACAATTCGTACGCCTACAACTTTGCTGTCGCACCGGCCATCCACGGGTCCGATTACTCGTACACATGGTACGGTTCCGTGGCCGTGTCCAACTCTACTATCGCGGATACTCTGCAGGATTACGTCATTTCATTCGTTACGACCGGCAAGCCGACCACCACTGTCTCTAGCGTGCCTGATATGGAGGTGTATGGCTCTGCCGCTGTCACTGTCAATTTCGACACCAGTGGCATCATCAAGACCACCGACATGGCGGCTAACGAGCGTTGTGCTTGGTGGTAGATGGGTCTGATGGCTTAATTTATGAACCCTAGCATTGGCTCTGGCTGAGATATTCTTGTAAAATAACTTACCATTCGGTTGCACCATTGCTCTCTCATCTACGACATCGTTTAGCGTTCAGCGGAAAGTCATTGCGTGGGATGAACAGTTCAACACCTATTCAGGCCTGTGTCTCTCCGTAATCATCACCTAAGCACAGGCTATCGTGATCAACTGATCGAGCGTTCATTGAGTTCTCCAGCACGAAACTCACCGGTCCAGTGTTTGGGTTCTGGCTCTGCCCCACTTTTAACCCCTCTTCTGGAACTCTACCTCCACATCGGTGGTCCTCTGTTATGCTCTTCACTTCGTCTGGTGTTGAGTGTCGTCAGCATTCAGGCAGGTCGGGCGCGGTTCTTTTCAATCAAAAAAGGGAAAACGCCGCCAATCGTTCAACTGCAAGTTGCGTGAGGCGAGCGTTTCTGACCAGGAGCAACAGATTGCCGTCTCAACACCGCCGATCCCACACAAATAGTCTATCACTCCGCGACAGGCAGGAAATTTCAATTGCGGGGTTATTGATGGGAATTTCTATATCTGGAGTGTGGTGGTGCTATTTTAAGCGATGAGCACGGAACACGGGAAAGAAGGTTTGACGCTTCGAAATTTAAGTAAACCCCACGAATGAGATACTTGTTTGGGCAGGCGGATCGGCGGGAGGAAATCCGGCACCAACCAGAGTGCAAGGTACAGTTCTCGGAACACGAGAAACAAGATTTGCATTAAGCACTTCCTGTCTGGCAGATAAACCGGGACGCGGTAGGGCAGGTGAGGTACATGTTCGACCTGCAGCTGTGACACTCCATTGTTTGAAAAATTTCACCAGAGAAAGGTAACGTTGCAAGACGATATGATGAAAGCGAAGCTGGAAGGAGATTTTCTGACGGGCGGACGCCGATTCGTCGCCCCGATTCCACTGAGAATGTCTCTTTGTGTGGCACTTTTCATTTTCATCATCTGCGGGACAGCTATTGGTGAGTTCCATCTCAGCAAGGCAATCGCTCCTACTAATTGACTGGAAGCGCGTATTGGGGCGAAAGACCTGGTGGCCCGTGCCGTAGCACCTGAAGGGGCTGTGGAAGAAGACGCAGTGCTCCGACGCGGAACCAAAACGTACAGCAAGCAGAACGAAAACATATGCACGACCGAGCCGTGCAACAGATGGGCCAAATTCCTCAAGAACGCCCTCCCGAAGAACTACACTAAGGTCGACCCATGCACCGATTTCGCCACCTGGGCTTGTGGAGGTTGGAAAGATCACCATCAGCTTGGACCAGACCAATCCCGTACGAGGTCCTCGAACTCGGACACAGAAGCCTTGCTGACACTCTAACACCCCTCAGAGATTAGCACGTTATCCGACATTCAAGACGAGAACAACAACATTCTGCGTAGTGTCATCGAAAGTCCCTACAAGGACAAAGGCTATCCAGGCATTGGTCCTTACACCGGCAATAACGCTACAGACGATCAAGAGAACTTTGGAAAGATGAAGGCTGCTTACGATGCCTGCATGGATGAGCAACAAATAAAAAAACAAGGTATCAAACCACTGGTGGATCTTGTGTCACAGCTCCCGGGCCCTGAAGAATACGGCACCACTGAGGGTTTGACGAAAGCTCTTGCTTGGGCAGAAAGACAGGGTGCTGCTGGTCTTGTGGACCTTTACACGGGTGTAAGTTTTTCTCTCCCTGATTTTATTGTAGACATTGATGGGCCAACTTTCTTCCGCCAGCCGGACTCCAAACGTCCGGATGTCGTTGTCATAGGGATTACTTCAGGAACCTACATGCTACCGAGTAAAGAGTACTATGATGACGATGAAACCATCAACAGATATGCGAAGGCTATTGCAGGCATGTTCGCTGAGATTCTGGGCGGTGGGTCCCGTGATCATGACGAAATTGCCAAAAGGGTCATCGACTTGGAGGCGCAGATCGCACGCGCGGAGCCAAGTCCGGATGTTGCTGACAGCGTTACTGTGGGTTGATCCTCTCATACTCGGTCGAAAGACAAGTCTGACAAACCCTACAGTACAACTACAATCCAATTTCGCTGTCCGATGCGGATAACCTTGTTCCAAACATCTCATTCACTCAGCTCATCAAGGCATTTGCTCCGAAGGGCTACACAACAGACACTGTCATCAACGACTCACCGGACTTCTTTCCCAAACTTGCATCGGCGATGAAGAATACGACAGCAGATGTCATCCACGCATACTTACAGTGGGAGCTTATACAGACATGGGCATACCGTGTCCATGGCGACTTCCGTAAACCGCTGAAGACATTCAACAACTGGTTGAATGGATATGATCTAGATGCAACTTCGGCTCGGTGGGCCGACTGCTTGGATGAAGTAGACTCGAACCTCCCCTGGATTGAGAGCGCCTTTTTCATCCGTTACCATTTCAACGACAAGGCCAAACGCATCGGCGAAGAGATGACCGAAGAGTTGAAGGACGTGTTCAAAGGCAGGTTGGAGAAGTACGACTGGATGGGGGACGCAGCGAAGCAAAAGGCGAAGGAGAAAGGTAAGTTATATACGTCGTACTGCGTCGGACCTCGGATCCACCAACACTTACTCGCACCCCTACAGTCGAGAACATGGTCGCCATGATCGGCTACCCGACAAAGTCTCCCAACATACTCGACCCTGGAAACCTCAAACAGTATTACGCCAGGGTCAACGTCACCAACGCCAGCTACTGGGACAACGGAATAGCCTTCAACCGCTTCACCCTCGAAGCCGCGTGGGACGACCTGCTCCAGCCGACAGACAGATCCGAGTGGTGGGACACGGTGCCCACGGTGCGTCCAACCACCCCGCGGTTGACCATCGTTACTAACTCCGCCACCAGGTCACCGGCTACTACACGCCATGGAAGAACGAGTTGGTCATCACAGCGGGATCAATGCAATTCCCCTGGTTCGACGCCGCCCTGCCCGACCACATCAACTACGGCGGCACGGCGGCGGGCACGATCGCGCACGAGATGACGCACGGCTTCGACAGCGAGGGGCGCGAGTACGACGAGCACGGCGCGTACCGCGACTGGTGGGACGAGCGCACGCGCGCGGCCTTCAACAGCCGCGCGCAGTGCCTCGTGGACCAGTTCTCGCGCTACAGCGTCACCGGCACGGACGGCGAGGTGATCCACGTCAACGGGCGGCAGACGCTGACGGAGAACATCGCCGACACGGGCGGCGTGTCGCTGGGGTACGAGGCGTGGCGGCGGCGGGCGGAGCGGGGCGTGGGCGACAACCGGCTGCTGCCTGGGCTGGAAGACTTCTCGCCGGCGCGGCTGTTCTTCCTGGCGTATGCGTCCAACTACTGCTACCAGGTGCGGCCGCAGCAGATGGTCGAGTGGACCCGCACCGACGTGCACGCCCCCGTCGATTACCGCATCATTGGCCCGATGGCCAACTCGCGCGGCTTCAGGGAGGCGTTCGACTGCCCCGTCAAGGAGCCGACGTGCGAGCTTTGGTAGGTTGGTTTCAGTCTCGGAAAGCGTGTTGAGGGGGGGCTTCGGGTTTCGTATTTTGCTTCGCTGCTCGTCGACTTGGGGATGTGGATCCTACGTTCGTTACTGGTGTTTGTGTCTGGCTGAGCGGCTCGGCGTGAGCGCCACCAAGAACTTACCTCTATGTTATGTTCTTGGGCAGCTTAGAGGCGGAAGGCCCGGATGCCTATGCTCTTAAATTCTGGCGATAAGATAGGGTAGCCAAGGCTGTCTATACGAGGCAAATACACGCTATGGACTGATCGAGGCGTCTGGGCAAGAAGAATGTCTTCTAATAGCGCTTAGCCCAGTAATTTACGAAGACAATGCCTTCTCTGACTGGAGACTGGAGAACCGAGGTTAACTTAAAGAGGGAAAAGTTGTCCTTCTATAAGCGAGAGCCGAGGAAAACCTGGGGGACGGGAAGTTTAGGGTTCCGTGGCGTTCAGCTCGTTCCACATTGATCACGGAGTGAAATAGAGCGTGGTGTAAATGCCATGGAGGTTTCACACATCACTACTCCTTGCCAGAAATGTAATTGATCGAATGCTCTAGGCATGGAACCAGGCGGACTATTGGTAGAAACCTAGCGAATGAACTTTTGAGCATGATATCAACACCGTGGTTCCGGAAAATCTCGACGCTGATCTTGGAATTCTGGGTAGGTGGTATCTCATATGCTACAGGCCAAGGCAGGGCTGGAGTCAGAGGTCATATTAATGGCTCGGATGCAGAACGAAGCCGAGGAAGCAACTGAGGAAGCGCCGCTCGAATATAAAAAAGATAAGAACTCACTCAAGCAACATCAATCATCCAACAACCAGATCTCCAGCTTTTCTACACATCTATTTATCCCACCGGATACTCAATTCAGCCATGAAGCTTTTCGCTGTTGCACTTTTCCTCGTTGCGGCCGTGTCGGCTGCTCCTCTTGCAAGCAACCCGGAGGCAAACACTTTGGAGAAGCGACAGTTTGAGTGGTGCTGCAGCGAAGAGGATGTGAGTGATAAACCTTGGAGGGTTCAGAAGTCTGGGCAATACTCTGGTGCTGATCAATTCACAGCCTTGCATCTGCTAAGATGGAACTCGAATGTCTCTCTCCAACCATCAAGCAGTAACAGGTCTTGTATATAAGCAAACATTTATGAGCCTATTTAATTCTGCTGCTAGCCATATCCATGTCTCTCGTCTTCGCCGCAAATTTTCCATTCCACCCGAGGTATCCCAACCCTCCAACCGCCCCCCCATCACTCCCACCCAACCCTCCTCAACCTCTCCCCCTCCCCCAAAACCCCCCA
>RKSS01000273.1:0-21173 GCA_009829855.1 Neofusicoccum kwambonambiense
GCGGGCTGCGCGGGAAGGCGAAGAGGAGGTCGGTGCTGGGGCGGCGGTCGGCGCTGGGGCGGGCGAGGGAGGCGTTGGAGGGGCGGCCCGGGTGGGTCGGGCTGGGGCTGCGGAGGCCGGTGAGGCTGCTGCGCTGGCTGAGGAGGTGCTGGGTCGCGGTCGAGGTGTTGCCGAGGCTGGCGCTGGAGCGGTGGTGGTGGTGGTGGTGGTGGTGCAGGGCGGTTTTGCTGAAGTTGAGCGGCGGCAGGAAGAAGGTCTGGTGGTTGCGGCGGCCTGCGGTAGACAGAGCAGAGAAGATGATCAGGTCAGGCGTTGAAGAAATTATACATTTGCAGTACGGATTATCAGAGGGACAGGGCGGGAGGACAGGTCGAAAGATTACAGGAATATCCAGACGGATGATGCAGCTGAGGCAGTGGAGGTGGTCCTACCGTCGGTGTGCGGGCGTCGCCGCTGCTGGTGGAGCGGCGGCAGGGTCATTGTCCCAGCCGTGCCGTGGGTCCCGCTGCTCGTCGGCCGCGAGAATCGCGACACCGGCTCGCCTCCTCCCAGCGCCCCGCTGGCGAAGATGCCGCTCTGAGCTGCGGCTGCCGTGGCCGAGGACTGCGTTGCGAGCACGCGGAGTGCGGGACTGCATGCAACAATCATGCCCACCGTCAGCTCGGTTCGCGCCAGCAGCGTGTACAGCTCCAGACTCTCGGTTGCAAAGATCAGGATGAGCCGGGAGACTGTGGCCACGATGCTGAGAACACCCATGGCAAACACGGCGGCGATGCTGGCCTTTTCGCTTGTGGACGCGTTGACAGCAAAGAGAATGGGAAACGGCAGGATGACGACTGTGTGGTGGTCAGTGTTCCCCCTGTGCGGCTGAAGGGCATGGCGTTGCGCTGGCAGAAAAAGAGAAGACTCACTTGCAACGTCTACCGCAACCTGCATGGCGCCAGTGATTACGATGACGGTCGTGTCGAAAGGAGCAAAGCATGACTCCTTCGTGTCGAGGCTCCAGTTGAGTCTGATCGGCCGACACCAGAGGAGGTTGAACAGCAACGTGGTGAGGAACGCCATTCCCGTCACTGTGCCGAGAGCGTGCAGGCTGATCCAGTGAACCCGGGAAGACTTGGGAATGAGCTGGTAGTAGACAGACAGAATGGCGCCTTTGATGACCCAGAGCGTGACATAGAACATGACCCAATTAAAGTATGCGACCTGCAGGAAAGAAGGTTAGCTATCAGTGGACGACGACCGGAGTGAACGTGAGCTGTGGCTGGGAAATTGAAGCGGGATCGAGACGCCATCTGATTGTTGCCGGGGGGTGCAGCCCATAACCGGGTACGTGGATACACACTTCGAAAAGACAAGACGAAGGGCCACTGGGACAATCCAAAGGGGACGGAGGCCACGTACAATCAGGCCATAGGCGGCAGTGTCATCGCTGACTGGTGTTTCCAGCGCGGCCTTGTCGCTGTAGAAGCCGGCGCGCCATGCCACCGTGTCCAGCGACGGGGCGAGCAAGAACAAGACAAACGAAACGCCGACGAGCCAGTTGCTGGCCACGGTGAACTTGGAGGGATAGAGATGCCGAGTGATGTAGCGGACGAGGACGAAGACGGTGGCCAGCGGGACGAAGATTCCCCATTCCAGTGCGATTACCGTCACTCCATTGACGGCCATAGCGTGCCGCTCTCCCGTGCAGGAGAGAGATCTCCGGCATGCCGCGCGGAGGAGGGGGGGAGGGGGAAGAAAAGGGAAAAGAACGCGCTCAGGAAATAGATTGGGACGAGGAAAAAATCGAGAACTGGACACGGAAGCCGGCCATCAAGCTCGGCGGAACGTTGCGGGTACGTATAACGTTGATTGACCTGCGCGGAGATCTCTTGGTCAGCGAATGCAAGGGCCCGTGTGGGATGTTCGGCGCCACGCCTCCAGCATCCCATTGGCTGCATGTAGCTTCGGGCGGGAGCTAGATGGCTCCTTGGCGGCGCGGGTGGCGCAATATTCGGCCGACGTCCAGTGAGTTGGCGGCGCCGTGGTGGAGTGGCCGGCGGGCAGCGAGGCTCTGGCAGGAGGGAGCCTGCGGCCGCCCACATGCGGCCAGGATGGCAGCCGCTGGAGGCAGCAGAACCCTCCGCTAAGTGGAAACCGGCGTGCCACTGCCACCAGGGACTCCTTGGCGGCCGGGCTCATTATGGCATCTGCGGTGTTCATGCATGCTCGCGGCGCCGCGACACCGCGTCATCTACCCTGCGCTGTCACGCCTGGCGCTCTCCACCAGCGGCCATCTATCCACTGGCCGCCCAATGGCCGAGATCGGGTAGGAGCCGGGCTTCCAGGCTGCGCTGAGGACTGCCGTGAGCGGGTGCTGGTGAGCGCCCACCTGCGCGGTATCACTTTGAAACACCGCGCTCTGCGCTCGTATAAAATACTCTGGCAGGCGCGGTGGTCCAGAGACATGCTGCCTCGCGCTCCGGCCGCTGGACTGGCGGATTCGTGGAAACTTCTCGGAGGTGGGCGTTTAGGTTTCCGGAAGCGCAGGCACCCCGTTGCGGAGGCGGCGGCTTGCAGGCCGCGGCCTGGCTCTTGGTTTCGGGGGATCCGTCGGTTTCTTCTTGGCAAGTGACATGTCACACGGCGCCGGCCACGGCAGCACTGGCGGCCACCGTGGTGTCCGGGGCGGGTGGGCCGCGGCGGGACAACCAGCCGTGAGCGCCGCGGACGGTTGATCCCGTCGATCCGATCAAGCAGGGGCCGAGACCTGCATGGCGTTGGCCGTTGGCAGGCGGACGCAGCCGCAGCTGCAGTTGCAGGCCGTCGTTCCAGATCTATGAGAGGTGCTGCCCGCTGTCACCGCAGCTCGAACAGGCGGCGGGCGGTTAGCTTCACCTAGTGCTCTGCAGACGTGGACTTGACTTTGCAGAGACGGCACCAGACTCTGTCTTGGCTTAGCCTTTGGCGGCGGCGGAGCCAAAAACACGGCAGGCCCAGCAGGCTTCGCATGGCGAGCGGGCCCGAGGCAACACGGGGCGCAACAGTCACTGCCACGTACATGATATATTAACGGCGTTTCAGCTGCAGCCCTACAGCGGGCCAGGTGGGGGCTGGCATGGGCCGGAAAGGGAGCGCTCAAAGCTTAATGCTGGAGCTAAGACCGCCGCCGTCTTACAGCGGCGAATCAGCCAGCGCTGCTCGCAAATAAACGGAGGCGAGGCGCGGTGCCGCCTGTGGGCACTGCTGCATGCGGAACCCTGCCGGCCATCATCGTCTGTCGTTGTCGAGATCTACGCAGCTGGAGCGGAGCAGCACGGGCCCTGCTATTGTCGCGTCGATGCCAACGCACCTCGCCGCCATGCCCAGGTGTATTTTGGAGCCTCGCAGTCCGCACTGTCCGCTGGTCCATGCATGCCGCTAGCGAGCTTCCCGCGCCACCCGCATGACGCACGCCATCTGCGGTCCGGAACAGCCGCTCTTCCACCGTGGTGTGCAGCCTAGGTTGAGGCTCTTCGGGGGGCAATGCCTGCTTCCTCCAGCCCTCCACATCAGCTCAGGAACACGAGACTGATCCTTGGCATGCGCGAAAGCATCGTGTTGCCGCAAGAGGCGAATACGGGAGCCTGGCCCGTCGCCATGCACCAAACAGTCGAGACATCCAGGCATTGCTCAGCCGTTCCAGGTATCATTCAGCTCTCGTCTAACAGACTAGGAAACTCCTGCTGACCCTGCCCAGGTCCCTCTTCCGTCTTTATTGACTCGCCCACTCCAAGGGGAGATAGCCCCTTGCCCGCCTGCACCCCAATTAATCAGCGGGCAGCATAACTGAACCACAACAAACCACGCCCATCGCCTCGCTCAACGAACAGCGGATAACCCGCACTAAGCACCCCACCTAATCCACGCGCACCGCATACCTCGTCCACACCTCATCCCGCGCCAGCACCTCCGCCCTCCCCTCCTCCAACCCCATCGCGACCTCCACGCCGCCCTCCTTCCCCGGCAGCGCCGGCAGCACCAGCTGCACGCCGTTCATCATGCCCTCGCTGACGGTGCGCCAGCGGTCGCAGCGGCCGCCAAACAGGCTCCCCCAGTCCTCGGCGTAGGCGTCGTACTTCTCCCACGACGAGACCATGGCGTGGGGGCCGGCGAGGCCGGCGAAGGACGCGGGCGCCAGGCACGCGTAGTCGGGCACCTTGTTGAACATGTTGACGACGGTGCTGACGTAGTGCGGCGTGACGGCGTCGACGGCCGCCTTGACCTTGCGCGCCAGCGCCGGCAGCACCGCGTCGGCGCTGTCCGGGGCCACGATCTCGGCCAGCGCGTGCGTCGGGTTGGCGTAGACGAGCGGGCACCCCATGTAGTCGGGCGCCAGCGGCGGGAACGTCCGCGCGCGCGACGCCACCGGGATCGTGAGGATGGAGGTGGCGGCGCTGTCGGCCGCGGCGGCGGACGCGTCGTGCTGCTGCGCAGCGACCGTGGCCCGCCAGATCAGCGCCGTCAGCGCGTCTGCGGCGGACACCTTGCGGCCCGGCCCGGCGCTGGCGTCGTGGCGGAGGCGCTGCAGCGCCGACGGCGACAGGTGCCAGACGTGCGTGCGGTAGCGGCGCGCGGTCGACGGCATGCGGTTGGCCGGCGGCATGTCCGTCAGCACCAGGTCCGGGTGGTCGGCGATGTCGCACTTGTCCGGGTCGGAGAGGTGGCCGACCACGAGCGGCGCGCGCTCGAACGCCGACGACGAGAGGAAGACGGTCGAGGTGGAGTCCGGGTCTTGCAGCTTGCGGCACGACTGCGCCCATATCCGGAGCAGCCGGCAGATGGAGAAGCCGTCCGCGACCAGGTGGTACACGGCGACGCTGAGGAGCAGCCCGCCCTCGACGAAGTTGGCCTGCGCGAGGAAGACCGGCACCTGGCTGCCGGGCTGCGGGAAGACGCTCGTGGGCGACACCACGTCCTGGTGTAGCTGGTCGGTGGGGAAGTTCTTCGCGCGGAACTCGTCGTAGCTGAGCGGGAACTCCTCCTTGCTCAGAGTCCTGACCCGGAGCTCGCCAAAGTCGCCTTCGCGCAGGGTGAGGCAGCCGTTCTGCTCGGCCTCTGTGTCTTCCACCACCTCCGCCGACAAATACGGGACCTGCTCTTTTGTGGCGTCCAGCCCGGCTTTGAGGATGCGCACGACCTCATCTTGGTCGGCGCTTGGATCCAACGCGAAGCAGAGGATCGGTCGCACGTATCCCCGCGGACCGGCGTGCTCGAGTGGAGAAAGAATGAGGGGATCGTTCGTGTGTCCGAACATGGTGGAATTGATCAGCTTATCGATCGAAGGCTATAGTGCGCCTGCTGGCTAGGAGCAGCCACAAATATATACAACGGTGGTAGCTCCGGCAGGGTGCGCGGTGAGGCGAGAAATGTGGAGATGCTCGGGGAACCAAGCCAAATGCGCCGCGATTGGCCAACCGTTTTAATCCGACGGCCCTCGACCCAGATCCGTCAGGGGAAAATGAGACGAAACTCCGAACAAACGAGTCATCAGGGAGGCCGGTTGGGGGCGAAGCCGACTCATACTAGGGCGCGGCAATGGGAAGAAAAGGGAGGCTGAAGAACGAGGCGGTTGTGCCGTGATGGCGCGCACGGACAGGTCAAGCAGAGAGCCAATAGTCACCTCCTAAGAAAGCTTAGCTTTGACCTATTAAACAGCCAGTGCTGATCAATTGCGGTCTTGGGAACGACGGAAACATGCTGATAAAGACTCGAGGCCGCCCGTGGGCTGACCAGGCACAGGAACGTAATCACCTCTGCAAGCCCCATCCCACTTTCAATCGTGGTCTGTTCGCTCAATTTCGCACTTACGTAGGCCTTTACACCATCCACCCGAATGCGAGAGTACGGTGAAGAGCGCGCCAAACCCATCTTGACCGATGCCTCAACTCCCTACAGAATCATGCGTTCCTGTAGACGGTCCCTGGCAAATAGCACCGAAGCACCGCGCCAAGAACGTTTGATCTGCACCCGCGCCGCAATGGATCTCGGTAGGAGAGCGGAAGTTATTTCCCCCCGTCCAAGGCCTGGCCACCCGCGGAGCCGGTGGGACGTGGCGCTTCGAGAACAGTACCAGAGAACTTCCTGGCCGGTGTCTCCCGTTCGAACAAGACGTCCAGCTCCTCGAACGTCCGGCCCTTCGTCTCCGGCAGCCTGAACCAAGCCCACAGCAGGAGAAGCGAGGAGAAACCAGCTGCCGGGAAAGCTGCTTTGCCGTGCAGGTTGGCTTCCGATGGGTTGAGCAGATAGGGGGCCACAATGATGTTGACAATGGAGAAGATGTAATACGAGTTCCTGCTCACCGCAATCGTCTTCATGCGGAGACGAGTGGCAGGGACTTCCGTTGCAATGGCATACGGGACGGGTCCGATAGTGAGACCATAGAATGCGAACCAGATAAGCATCATGCAGCACTGCGCCCAGCGACGGCCCGAAGTTGCCGGTGCAAAATCAATCAGCGCAATCAGCCACATAATCGGCGTCATGGCGCAGAGGCCCGAGATAAAAATAGAGCGTCGTCCGAACCTACCCTGGAAGAACCACGAAAACACGGTTCCCAGGAAGGCAATACTGAAGGTTCCCAGGCTGAGCTTGAAAGAGTCGTCCGTCGATAGGCCGGCTTGCTTGAAGAAGTACTAAAGAAAAGTCAGCGCCTGAACTATCAATCAATCTTGGTGGGGTGGCGTACCGTCAGGTAGTTCTGGATGGCTAAAAAGGATGTCAGCACGCGATCGGATCAGTAGAAAAAAGTACCTACCAAAGCCCGTAAGCACCTGACCTCCCCAAGAAACAGAGGCAATCTCGGTTCTCCGAAGGTTGATGCCGCGGAAGCAGTCGATGTAGTTGGTGCCAACGTTGAGATCCCTCTCCATCTGAATTGTGTGGGCCATCATGGCTATAGATTGCTTGCTTCTCCGATCTACGTCGGCAGGGTCGCTACAGCATAGTCGCTTCATGGTTGCTTCGGCGTCGGCAAGGCGACCTTTCCGAACCTGCCACCAGGGTGATTCGGGTGCAAAGCAGATGGCGATGCTGAGAGGCACAGGCCACATCCACTGAAGGGCAAAGGGGATCCGATAAGACCATTGGGTGGGGTTATGGACGAGGCCCTGCAAGACACCAGTGGCGAGGATGCGTCCGGCCGGCCAAGTAAGGTTACAGAAGGTCGAAAGGTAGCCGCGCAAAACAAGAGGACAGACCTCTACCGCATACGAAGGAGCCACGGCGGCAAAGACGCCCCAGGGCAGACCGCAGAGAAGCTCGCCGACCAGAAGAACCTGAATGTTGGGGGCGAAGAAGGTGATGAAAATGAAGCCAGTCAGAGCGGTAAAGGAGCAGAGCATGAGCTTCCTCGGGCCCATGTGCTCAATCAGCCAGCCGTTGGTGAAGACGCCGAGGATCATGCCGAAGTTGGAGGCGAGACTAAGTCCGAGCTGCCAAGACGCAGGTACGGAGTAAGAGCCGTCGTCAAGGAGCTCGCCATACTTTTTCTGAAAGGAAGGATAGGCGTAGAAGGCAGAAACGATCTGCATGTCATAGCTGTCCATGCTTGAAGGGAGTCAGCATAGAAGGGTGTTGCCCACAGCCAAGCCGCGGCAACAGAGCGCGGGGCCAACTTACGTGCAAGCAAGGGACACAATCATAGACCAGATGATAGCCTTCTTGTAAAGCTTGACGGCCTGAGTGAAAGTGAGCTCATGCTCGGCCTGAGTGGCTCGAGCAGCGTCGGCTGAAATCCGCTTTGCATCGACATCGGCGACCTCAGCACAGCCGATCTCGGCTGTCTTCTCCGCGGTAGGCATTGGAGCTCAGTGAACAGGAAGACTGGCAAGTGGACGGGCAGTGAAGCAATGGCTGGAAACGCAAGCACAATGCACCGAAACAGTTCGCAGGAAATGTTGCGGGTTGCGCCACGGAGCTTGAGGATTCACGGCGAAGAGGCCGCTGCGTCGACTGCCTTTATACGGCGCGGGAAACGTCCAGACTCAGGCCACAGCGGGTTGACCAGCTCAGGCAGGCGTCCGGTCCCTGGCTCGGTCTGTCCCATGGCAACATCGACTTCACTCCGCGCGCGCGACAGGCGCCAGCCAGGGTAAAAGCCGACACTGCCATTTTCAGCAATGAGAAGCGTATGCAGCAGCCGACAGTCCAATCGGCATTTCCAGTGCGGATGCGGGGCAGCAGGGAGCGCCAAATGAATGGGAGAACAGGCGATGCTGGGCCTCTCCGTGCAACGGCGCGCACTGGAAATCTCAGCGTGGCCGCAGCGCTTGTCTGGTTTGGCGAGGAAATGTGGACTCGCGATGCGACTGAAATGGGCAGCTGTTGATATTGCGTGCTGTGGTTTGGCGAGCACGTCAGCGGGTGCGCCAGGTGAGTCGAGTGAAACGCGTCAGGCTAAGTGAGGGAGACGCGGCGGGCGGGCGAACTTCGGCTCCACTGCATCGCCCCGCCTGCCGCCACGGCCTCCAGCGCTCAACACCCGCCGCCCGGTGCAGTCCCCGATGCACCTCGCCGAGCGCGGCCCTGCCCGGCAATAAAGACTCGGCTTCCCGGCGCTGCTGGCCCAATGTCTTCCTCACGACTTCTCCGGTTTCTCTCTGCGCTGTCCCGTGACCCGCCGCCTGCCTCGTCCGCCCACCATGGCCACCACCCAGCCCAACATCATCTTCATCATGGCCGATGACCATGCCGCCAAGGCCATTGGCTGCTACGGCGCCGGCATCAACAAAACCCCCAACATGGACCGCCTGGCCAGCGAGGGCGTCAAGTTCAACCACTGCTACGTCACCAATTCCATCTGCACTCCCAGCCGTGCCGCCATCTTGACCGGCACCCACAACCACGTCAATGGCGTCATGACGCTCTCCAGCAAGATCAACAAGCACCTGCCCAACGTTGCCAAGCAGTTGCGCTCTGACGGCTACCAGACTGCCATGATTGGCAAATGGCACCTGGGAGAGGGCACGCCGCACGAGCCGACCGGCTTCGACTACTGGACTGTCCTGCCCGGCCAGGGCGCCTACCACGACCCTGCCATGATTGAGATGGGGAGGGATGTCGTCGAGAAGGGCTATGCCACTGAAATCATCACGGACAAGACCATTGACTGGATCAAGAAGCGCGACACGAGCCGTCCCTTCTTCGCCATGTGCCACCACAAGGCTCCCCACCGCTCTTGGGAATGCCACCCCAAGTACAAGTCCTGGTATCAGGACGCCGTCAAAATCCCCGACACTTTCACCGACGACTACAAGAACCGCGCAAAGGCTGCCAAGGTTGCCAAGATGCGCGTGGCCGACGACCTGACCTACAACGACCTGGGTCTCGTGCAGCCGGATGGAGGTCTTGACGTCGGCAATATTCTGTTCAAAGGCTACTGGGAACGGAAGATCCCCAACCCGGACGACGTCACATCCCTGCTTCTAATTGACAAAGAGACCGGTACCAACTTTACCTTCAAGAACAAGGCAGAGCTGGCAGAGTTCAAGTTCCAGCGTTACATGCAGCGCTACCTCCGGACAATCCAGTCAATTGACGACAGCGTGGGTGAAATTCTGGATTTCCTGGACTCCGAGCCTGGTCTGAAGGAAAACACCCTCGTCATCTATACGTCGGACCAAGGATTCTTCCTGGGCGAGCATGGCTGGTTCGACAAGCGCTTCATGTACGAGGAGTCTTTCCAGATGCCGTTCATCGCCCGGTTCCCCAAGGAGATCAAGCCCGGCAGCGTTTGCAATGACATCATCTGCAACGTCGACTTCGCACCCACATTCCTCGACCTCGCTGGCGTGCGGATACCCTCGTACATGCAGGGCGTCTCCTTCCGCAGCCTGCTCCAAGGCAAGACGCCCGACTCTTGGCAGCAAGTAGCATACCACCGTTACTGGATGCACGCGGACCCCATCCACGACGCTTACGCCCACTACGGCGTGCGCGACCAGCGCTACAAGCTGATCTACTGGTACAACGAAGGCTTCGGCCTCGACGGGACCGGCGCGGGCGGCCAGGAGAAGGAGTGGGAGCTTTTCGACTGCGAGAAGGATCCGCTGGAGCTGTTCAACGTGTACCGCGACCCGGAGTACCAGGACGTCGTGAAGCGGATGACTCAGCTGCTGGACGACAAGATGGCCGAGATTGGCGACGAGCCGCTGCACAAAACGCTACTTGCGGGTGCCAAGGACGGCCTGAGTCGTTTTGACGATGCGAAGGCCGGGGTGCGGAATCATTAGGCCGAGTTGTGCACGCGGCGGCATGGGTTTCTGGGCTTTTGCCTATCAGCGTTCTTGCATAGAGCTTGCATGAGTGGAGCCCGGTATGTGGAGACGTCGGGATAGAACGCTGGGTTTCTTTGCGCGTAGAGGATAGAATTGGCGGAGGTTGGAGAGCAAGAACAGCCAATTTATCGAGATCTTTTCCGAATGCTTCAACCCCCGGTGCATTGTCGTTTTCTGCCGCTAGACGGCGGGGCAAATCCAATGGATGGAAAGCAGAGGAAGTCTCCAGCGCATCCACTCCCAACCTGCCTCTTAAACGTCCCCTCAGGAGCCTCGTGGAGACCCGGATCCACCCCCTCGTCGGGCCACGCAGCCAGCCGGGCCTTCCGCAGCGCAATCCCACAGAATAACAAGGATGCGCCCCCGTAAGACATCCATTGTCTCCGCTTCCGGTGCGGGGAGGGGGCGCTGCGAACAAGGTTCGCGAGATGCGGAGGACAGGAAGCGTTGGCACCGCGGGGTAAGCAGGGCTGCGAGTCGACAGAATTGGCCCGAAGCGGGTTAGCCGCGCCGGGCTCCTCAACGCGACTGGCTCCACCGCTGATGCGGGGATCAAGCAAGCAAATGACTGCGAGGGGTTCGTTTGGCGTATCGCGCCAATGGATGTCTGAATGACGAGGTGGGACTTCGGACGAAGAGGAACCGGAGCTGCGCGCCTTTATATATAGCCATCGCGCCCGCCGTCCATCAAGGTGTCAAGTCTCCCCTCCCAATCCCTCACCCGACCAGCAACACATTGTATTTTTATCGCACCCCTCGGACCAATCACAATGGCGGACCGTCTGCAGAGCATCAAGAACCACTTCAGCGCCAGCAGCGTGACCAAGGGCAGCTGCATGTGCGGTGGGATTGAGTACGAGTTCAAGGGTGTGTTTTCTCCGTCATCTGCTTCCCGTCTCCCGCCACTTCTCTCCTCAGGTCATTTGGCTGGTGGCTGTTTGACTGACACTCTGCTGTCTACAGGCGAACCCAATGCCACCGCTCTCTGCCACTGCGTCGACTGCCACAAGTGGGTACGTCTAAAAATTTCCTATCTCGGCTAAATAACCCGCACGGTGTGGGGCGCGAGGGCTTCCCGACCATACCCCAAATTGCATCAATCCACGTGACCCCGCCGCTTCCTGTCATCGAGATTACGTTGTAGCGGCGTTCTGCACGCAACACACAGAAACAAAAGCCTGAAGCTCCGAAACCCAGTCGTCCAGAGCCCTGCAGCAAACAACCCCCATCCTCAGCCCTACAAACCCCTCAACCCTCCGCATCCTTTCTCCCCCACGCCTTCCCATCAGCCAATACTCCTCACCACGCACCATCTAACTCCCACCACCGACAGACCGGCGGCGCCTACACCTCCAACGTGATCGTCAACCGGTGGAACTTCAAGGTGACCAAGGGCCACCCGTTCACGTACGACGCCAAGGGCGCGTCGGGCAAGATCAACCGGCACTTCTTCTGCGGCAACTGCGGCTCCGGCCTGTTCGCCGAGCTGGAGATCATGCCCGACGTGACCATCATCAAGAGCGGCGGGCTCGACGGCGGCGCCAAGGACCACGCCATCGGCGTCGAGTTCTACTGCAAGGATCGCCTCAGCTACGTCAAGCCCGTCGAGGGCGCCACCCAGGAGCCCGCGTTTGGTTAAGGTGGGAGCGCGTGGATTGGTTAGGGGTGGAAGTGCGTGGGTGGGTGGGGAGGAGGGCGTGGTGTGCGGGCGGGCGGTTGGGCTACCCGATTTTGATGTCTTTTGTAGGGAGATGGTTTAAAAAAGACCGAGTTGGTTCATGTTTGTGTCTCCAGGAAATTGGCTTTTGTGCGCCCAGCTTGGTGTATTCATGCAACTGTGGATGAACGCTGAGCGATGTATAGTCGACGTGTGGACCGTTGTTCTTGACAACAGCTGCGTGGGATCCGGTGCATTCGTTCGGATGCAAAAGCGTGCTCAAAAGGCGCTTCAAAGCTGTGGGGAGGCATGCCACAACTCCAGACAACCAACATATATTTGCCTTGTACAGGCCATTTTCAGAGGCGATATATTTCTCACGCTAGCAATCAGCTACACCATCTTCCTCGCAGATTAGTCTCAGTGTGCGGCCGACGTAAGCAGCTTGACAGGTTCTAGTTTCAGTGATGGAACGCACATGCCAATGCCTGCTGAAATGCAATTAAATGAGCAGCGGGTAGATGAACTGAATTGCGAGAATAATTTTCTGGGGAAAGAGGCACGGAAAGCACCCGATTGATTGACAGCCTTCGACACTAACCACTTCTGGTCCGGTGGTACCTCGGAGCTGTCTTATCAACAGGGCGGGGTGATCCATCCGGACGCCTTGGCCCGTCTCCACCCGCCTCCTCAACCTCGATCCCCAAACGACCTCCAAATGTCAAATCCAACGCGCCAAACCCCGCGGACACGAAGCTTTGGGGGCTGCCGAACCTGCCGACGTCGTCATGTAAAATGCGACCAGCGCCGACCTACCTGCGGTGTCTGCCAGCGCCTCCGCATCGACTGCGAAGGCTACGAGTCACTTATCCAGTGGACTCAGCCTCTAGGCCTGTCCAGCTCCTTCCTCGCCAATGATTCGGTACCACGCGAAACCGATGATTCGAGGCAGTGCAGGAGGCTTCTCTTTTCCGGTGATTATAGGCCCTCCTCTGCCTTACCAGCCCGGTAGTGTTTTGCGCTGACCGACGAGCTTCCGAAGACGCCGAGCGGAAGGCTATGTGCGCCGAATTGGCAGGGAGCTTTGGGATGGACTACAAGACAGCCGTTCTCCAAATGGAAGAAAGGTGCCTGTCCGGCGAGGGTGTAGTGACCGAGGGACCGTTCGCAATATTCCAGCTGAAATCCGATGACCGGCCAAAACAGGACGCAGAAGCGCGGGACCAGGCCCTGCCGGACCCGGAAGATGATCCATTTCTAGATATCCCGCCCTTCAATGCTACCGAGGGATCAGAGCTACTTCAGGAACCCTTTCTCATCCAGTCCCCGCACTCCTCATCCACCCAATCAATCACAGCAGATGCTTCGGCGGGCGAACTTGTACCTGAAAATATCGGAACCATATCAGAGATACAAGATGACGATTTTGCATCAATTTCCTTCCTCTTTTCACCGCGCGAGCAAAACGCTCTTCTCGGCCAGCTGCAGCAGACAGCCTCACTCAACGAAGGCCAAGACACCGCCGACTTTATGCAATTTGCAATATCTCCAACATCTCCGCAGGCTTTCAGCATCTCAGACGGCTTTGATTCCCCCATCTCGCCAGAAGGACATCTCTTACTAAACCATTTCATGAGCGATTTCGTTAAAGTGGCATCTCCCATTCCTGACAGCAAATCCCCATGGCGGTCACTATACTTCCCCGAAGCTTTAAACACAGTGGGGCAGCTGACCCTCCGCGCACAACCCAGCTCAGCCAGCATGTCACTTTTATGTTCTCTCATGGTCATCAGCGCCTTCCACCTTGATAGACTATCGGGCGCTGAGCCTCACTGCGGGTACTGGTGGAAAATCGCGGAGAGCTACCACGAAAAGGCCATGTCCCACATTCAAGTCAGCCTACGCAATGAGGTCGTCGGGTCCCAAAAGGCAAAATACAAAACTCTCATGATGGCCCTGCTGACCCTGGTGACAGCATGCGTAAGTGCTGTTCCATCTTTTGAAATTGCGGAGAGCTGATGAGCTTCAACAGATCACAAACGGCAAGCTTGTAGACGCCCGCAAACACCTCCTCGACGCCCAACACTTGATCCACGTCCGCGGATTGACCAAAAAGAAAGCCTCGCGCAAAGTGCAGATGCTGCACACGCAGTTCCTCTACCTACGAATCATGGAGGAGGCCACCTTCGTCTACCCACTTTCCTCGGACAGCACCTTCTTCAAATCATCCGCCAGCACCACGCCTAGCTCAGCGCGCTACCCTTCGATCGCTGGCCACAAGTGGTTCGGCGCATCGTCGGACGGCGTGCCGACATCGTTCCACGAACTCGACGACTTCTTCGAGGCGAGCGGACCAGACGTGCGACCGCTATTCGCGCGCATCTACGGGATCCCGGAGAGCCTGATCGTACTCATGTCGCACGTGACCTACCTATGCTGCGAGACGCGGCAGATCAAAGCGCACGCGCACAGCGACCCGCAGCACCTCAGCGACTTCCACAAGCGGTGCAAAGCGGTCGAAGACCTGCTCTGCGGCTGGAAGAACGAGGACCCCCAGCCATCCTCCGACAACGAGGACCACGGCGCCCAAGCCTTCCACGGCGCGCTGCTCATCTACTTCTACCGCGAGGTGCGCGACATCAACCGGTTCACGCTGCAGCACCACGTGCGGACGACCAAGGCGCACCTGCTGGCGCTCGAGGGCCGCAAGGTGGCGCAGAACATCGCGTCGGCCGGCGTGCTGTGGCCGGGCTTCATCGCCGCCGTCGAGGCCCTCGACCCCCGCGACTTCGCCGACGTCGCCACCTGGATGCGCGCCTGCGCCGACCGCTACGGGCTCAGGAGCTTCGACCGCGCCGCCGACGTCGCCGCCGACATCTGGCTGGCCAGGCACGCCCAGGAGGATCAGAGGCTGAATTGGCCCGAGAGGATGCTGCAGAAGAAGAGTTTTTTGATTCTGCCGTGATGGGTGCGCGGGTGTTGGCGGTGTCTATTGCGGCGTTGGCGGGTGAGCGGGGGTTCGCGCGTGGCGTTGTTGATATCATGATGAAACGGATGAAAAATGAAGAATTGTGGCTGCGGATGTGTTTAGCAGCTGTGTTTAAAACGATGAAAAGAGGGAAGAAAACGGAGGCGGAGGATAGAATAGAGAGCGTGCAACGCACTGACGAATGAACACGAGACGCAAGACCAAGCCGGGCACACATCTTCCTTGCTTGAACCGTAGGTGTCCGACGCCCGTGTCGGGCCGATTTACGGAGCACTACTAATTCCTCCAGCGTCATCACAAGTGAGCAAGCCGCTGGTGCTCTGGTGGCTCTCCCGTCTTATCTCTCGTGTTGTCTGTAGTTAACTAGTTACTATCTCAATGCTGCCGTTTCCTTTACGTCTTGCACATGGGCTCTGCCACACCTTGGTGGTCTATTCAAATACAGCCCATCTCACCGCTTTCCTCCTGGCCATTTCTCCATCTGCTGACGGCTGTAGTTGGTTGTAGTTGGTTGTAGATGGCTTTAGACGGCTATGTGCACGCAGCAGTAGGTGCGGGGTATACACGGACAGAATGGACACGGTTCGAGTAAGCTGGTGTCCTTGACCGCAGTCTTCCCGATTATGGTCATGAAAGCCAGGCGTCTCGAGTGTTAGTCAATGCCCTGTTAGTAATGCAGCTGCAGGACGGAACAACGGCACGCCGCCCTCAAAAAGATAGGCTACTAATATGTACGTGTAGAACTCGATGATTGACACTAGAATTCCCACTGTCAACGAGTTGCTGAGGCAAGAACGTTGTCCTCCTACCTCATTTTAGTCACCAAACATGGAGAAATCCCCCGAGGAACCGCCACCGACTCTCGCGTCCACCACCGTCCTTGTTTCCGAGGCCCATGAGCAGGACGTCCAACTTGCGTACCAATGGCCTAAGGTATGTATCACGATATGTCAATGATTCTCAGCTAATGACTCTCGACCAAATAGAAAAAGAAGTTTGCTGTAGCCTCAGTCTACTGCCTAGCCATGTCCAACAGTACGCTCGCCTCAAGTCTGCCTGGGGGCACCTCGGTGTACCTACGCAGCTACTTCTCTATCACCGATCCTCTCTTAGCCGCCTTGCCAACCTCCATGTACCTCGTGGGATACGTCGTTGGACCGTTGTTATTCGCGCCCCTGAGCGAGCGATTCGGTCGCAAGCCCATGATACTTCTGAGCCACATCCTCTTTACCTGCGCCACTCTGGGATGCGCGTTATCGCCATCCTTCCAAGTTCTGGTGTTCTTCCGGGCCATAGCCGGTGTTGGAGGGGCGACACCCATATCTCTCATCGGAGGCGTCTACTCGGATCTCTACGCTGACCAGCGGGTGCGGGGTCGCGCAACGGCAGCCTACTCGGTGGTAAGTGCGGACAATTTGAACCATGAAACGGGACTGATGGTCTGCAGATAACAACGATACCGATAACCATGGGTCCAACAATGTTTGGATATGTGAGTCTGGCCGGCTGGCGCTGGTCGTTCTATTTGTCCACCATCATCGCGGGTTGTACACTGCTCCTCCTCGTACTTGTTCCCGAAACATACGCACCTATTATTCTTGCCAGAAAGGCTCCCCATTCGGCTGCAAAATCCCCAGGGGAAACAAATATCTTTCACATTCTGTTCGTTTCAGTGTCGCGACCGATCAAGATGCTCTTCACCGAACCAATCGTCATCTTCTCCACCATGTATGTTTCGCTTATTTTCGCTGTACTCTTTCTTTTCTTTCAAGCATATCCTTTCATCTTCCGCGGGGTATACAACATGTCTCCTCCAACAGCAGGGCTCGCCTTGATCCCCATAGGCGTTGGATGCCTTTTTGGAATGGCTATCTTCCTATGGTGGGATAACAAGCTTCACGAAGCAAAGCGCCGAGGCGAGCCGTGGTCATACAAAGAGGAGTACCAGAGACTACCACTGGCCTGTGGCGCCGGGCCTGTTCTCGCCGCGTCCATTTTTTGGCTGGCCTGGACGTGCAGGGCCAACATCCACTGGATCGTCCCCATGCTCGCTGGCCTCCCTTTTGGCGCAGCCTACATCGTCATCTTCATCGCATTCTTTAACTACCTGACCGACGCCTACAAGACCTACTCCGCCAGCGCCATGGCGGCCGCAAGCTGCGGACGGAGCTTGACCGGCGCATTGCTAGTCTTAGCTGCCGACAGCATGTACCAGCACTTGGGCCCGTCCTGGGCTACTACCATTCCAGCTCTCGCCAGCTTGGCTATGGTTCCCATACCATTCGTCTTCATACGGTATGGTGACAGTATTCGTGGGAGAAGCCGCATCTGCCAGGAACTCAACAAGGCAGGAATGTAGAGAGTTAAGATAATGGGAACACAACTTGGACTCAGCGTTTGTTCGATGGTCGTGATTGAATAGTCTCGTAGCTCATCTCATAACTCCGATCTATAAACCAATGGAAATGCTGCTCTACACCCACATGACTACCCTCTAAAGCCTTGCCAGTGGGCCGTCCGCCTTAACTACTCCAAGGCAGTCTTTGGTTATATCAGCAACTGACGAGCATCCCGTCAGCTGCATGCACCTCTTGAAGTCATCATACAATATGCTCAACATCTTCTCCACTCCGGCCTGTCCGTCGTACGCCAGGCCCCACAGCGCCGGCCTCCCAACCCAGCAGCAGTCAGCCCCCAGCGCCAACGCCTTAAAGATGTCGCTTCCGCTCCTGATCCCGCCATCGATGTGGACCTTAATCTTGCCCTCCGCAGCCCTGACGCACTCCGGCAGAGCGTCGATGGTCGCCGGCGTGCCGTCCAACTGCCTCCCACCGTGATTGCTCACGATCACACCATCGCAGCCATACTCCCTCGCCAGCAGCACATCCTCCGCCGTCAACACGCCCTTAATCCAAACCTCCATCCCAGTCCTCTCCCGCAACCACGCCACCTCCGCCCACGAATGCGCGTCCGAGTTCAACGCCGCAAACCCATCATCATGCGTCTGCCTCCGAATCACCTCCGAATCGCGCTCCAGCACCGGGAACCCTAGGCCAGCCGGGGTGCGGAAGTCGGCGCGGTGCTCGTTGAAGCGGACACCCAGAACCGGGCTGTCGGCGGTGAGCAGGACGGCGGCGCAGCCGGCGGCGGCGGCGCGCGCCACCACGCGCTCCTGCAGCGCGCGGTCGCGCATCGTGTACAGCTGCATGCCGTGCGCCATGCGCGGCCACGCCGCCGTGCCGGCCGCCCGGATCGCGGACGCCGCGTGGTTCGCGTACGACGAGATGCCCATGTGCACGCGCGCCGCGGCGCATGCGCGGGAGGTCGCGAGCTCGCCGTCCGGGTGCGCCATGGCTTGCAGGCCGGCGGGGGAGATGCAGAGCGGGAAGGAGATCTTTTCGCCGAAGACGGTGGTGCTGGTGTCGATGTTGGAGACGTCGCGGAGGACGCGGGGGCGCAGACGGTATTTGGAGTAGGCGGTGGTGTTTTCGTGGACTGTGATTTGGTCCGTGGCGCCGGAGTTGTAGAAGTCTGTTTGGAGGGGGTTAGCAGGCTGGTTGGTGTTGTGGAATGGAAGTATTTCATACCCCGCGCGGAGGTGGAGAGCTTCTTGGAGGCTGCTTCCTTCAGATCATCAATGCTGAGAATGACCTCCTTGGAGGGAACTGGAATCGGTCGGCCTGCCATGCTGGCTCCAGGCACCGCGAGCAGGTGACGACTGAGAGACCGGAGAATGAGGTGCAAATGCTCACAACCATGCGGAGCTTATCGGTTTTATGTATACGCTATCTGGTCGCCCTGTCGGGACAATTGTCGATTTAGCCGAGGATGGAGAGCATGGGTTAGCACTGACTAACATGGGACTTACTAACAGCCTGTCAACCGCACATTATTAATGCGTAGGGCGTGCACATGACAAGTGCTCCACTTTGAGCTGCTTTATCTCTGGTTCTTGGGCACAAGGCTTTCCTTTGCATTTCATCACATTACCACCACATCCCCATTACCAGACTCTGGCTCGACTTCATCATGTCTACCTCAAGAGTTCCGGTCTACAGCGAAAAGGCGCCAAAGCCAGCTTCATTCCTCTCTCAGGCTATCGTGGATGGAAATCGAGTGTTTTGCTCTGGCCAGGTTGGCCTGGATCCACAAGACGGCAAGATGGTCCAGGGCACCGTCCAAGACAGAACGGTGAGTGCACGAAGACCTTGGTAGACTCCTCTAACAGCCACTTCAACCAGGCTCAAGTCTTGAAAAATCTCGGAGCTGTCTTGGAATCCGCGGGGTCAAGTCTATCAAGAGTCATCAAGGTAAACATCTATCTGACAGACCTCGGCGATTTTGCAGCCATGAATGAGGTTTACGAGACTTTCTTCGAAAATCCGAGGCCGGTGAGTAATTCCATTGCGTCAGAACACTGAAAGGGAAGCGATCTGATCAATGCGACAGGCTCGGACTTGCGTGGGCGTCAAAATGTTGCCTTTGGGAACGGATGTTGAGATTGAGTGCATTGCAAGCATCGACACGCCCAAGCTGTGATCTAGGCTTTCATGTCGGTCATTTTGGGCCTGGCTCTCCTTAGTAGATAGTGCCCGTTTTGGAGTGCGAACGTGCTGCGGCTCCGAACACATATAAAGGAGCGTTTCACGGCAATGTACTCAACAGCTTATTTCAACATCCCATGGGACAAGCAATACGATGGTTCTAACCACTGCCAAGCAATTTTCATAGAAGTTTTCGGCCGGCTTATAACCGCCACCGCCTCCGAGTGTCATAGGGCGCACATCTCGCTAGCGCCTCTCTTCTTCTCCCCCACTTTCCACCAAGTACAGTCATCATCAATGACCACCGCCAGCATGGTCGAACGCCGCAGACCGCGCGATGCCGAAACAGATCCTGATAATGCAGCGGAGAGAAAGTATGGGCTGATACCCGATCTAAGCGATCAATTTGTGTGCTGATCGAGCTACGCAGAAAACTTCGAAACCGGATGTCGCAACAGGCATTCCGCCAACGCCAGGTTGCTTATATAAGAGATCTAGAGAGACGTCTAGAAAGATCAGGCGCTACGGACAACGAACGGGTTACCGAGCTGGAGGAGGAAAATCAGCGCCTGCGCAAACAGCTCACAGCTTGTAGAGACAGGCTCGCCAGTGCACAAGCTTCACTACAGAATCTGTGTCGGCTAATGCATGATACTCTGAGTGACTCAGCTCCTACAGGCATTGCACCTGATTCAGCGGAACAAGATGTTCCTGCGGAGTTGAACGCCGATCAGCAAGAAGATATCGCTCATGACACGATGCGTCTGGCTTGCACAGAGCCTCAACTCGAGCTCGTGTCTGTATTAGAAACTGCCCAATGCAGTCAGTCTGGGCGAGATGACGAATCGTCACCAGCCACAATGTCCTTTGACCAGGATGAGGCCTACACCGAGGCAATGGGTACATTTGACATCCTCGCGAATGCATTTCCGACCCCGGAGAGAACACAGGACGATCACACGAATGCTGAACAAGACGTAAACATGGAACTTCCTATAGGAGCAGAATACACTCTATGCGATGAAGTTCCTGGAATTTGGTCGTACGGTTACCAGATGGGTCCATCGGCGTACCAACACGCTATGGAACGCAGCCCACGTCTCCGCGGCAGCTACATCAAAAGCTCCAACTCGATCTTTTCCGACCACATCAGCTCGCTCAGAGATTGCATTTGGAACAAGTGGCAACAGATTGGGGAGAAGCAGCCAGCAGACATCAGATTGTACGGAGACGACGGCCGTCTGCTCGCATGTACGCTGACAAAACCATTTCGACAGGTACAAACTCCAGCAGTCCGTCTCGGTCATGTTTTCAATGTTCAACGGACTCACCCGCCCTCTCGCCATGTCGTGGTACACGCCAACCAAATGGTACAACTACATCTCCGACCTGACCACCTGGCAGCTGAACCCCACCCGCGAAATGTACGCCCGCCTGCACCCACGATATCGACCATCAGCACTGCAAATAACCGAATCATACCCCGCCTTCCCCGCGCTGCGCGACAAGCTCATCCTCACACACGCAGCCAACCCCCTCATCGACGAAATCCTCCTCGACATGGCGAACTCCTACGTCGTCGAGACAGACCTCTCGCTCAGGCTGGCCAGCACTTCAATTCACTCACTTACCCGTTCCTAAGTGATTGAAGTGCCAAGACTTACTATATTAAGCGAATTGAGTGA
>RKSS01001478.1:8760-36453 GCA_009829855.1 Neofusicoccum kwambonambiense
TGGGCGATCCTTCGTTTTGGTCGGGGGCTGCGGTGTGCTTTGCACCGGCATTCGTCCACTCATCACCCTCTGGGCGCGGCAGGCGAACAGCCACCTTGCCGGTCGCGGCTGGACGGCCGAGAGCCGGGCCTTTCTTTCGCTGCGGCTTCCACATGCGGAGCGGCGGGAGTAGGCGAGGATTTGCACGTGGGGTAGTGTTTAAGGTGCGCGGGTGGGGTCGGATTGTCACAGAGCCCTCCCGAACAGGACCCAAGGCCGTTGTGAGGCCGACAGCATTCGGGAATGACGTTACTTTGCATTCTGAGGCGGCTTTTGTGCGTGGCGGCACAGGAATGCAGCTTAAATGATGCCAGTTTGATGTGTCGTAGGCGGAGTGCGCTGATTGAAGGACGCATTGCATTATACTTTGACTACGAGACTCTGTCCAACCAAGAAGCCAAGCCAAGCCTATCAGTAACCCCACAAGAGAATGACACGAAAAGGAAAAGTGCTCCGTTTGCAGAACCTTCTCGGGAGAGACTGGAAAGGGTAATTGGGCCACAAAAGACGCGCAACGCGGCACTTATCAAGCTTTCACCGTCCGGAACCCCTTGAAGTCCGGGAGCGCGTCTCTGATTTCCTTTGTGTAGTTCGGGATGCCTCCCGCGTAGTTGACCTGCTCAAAAGCCTTCCCCGGCAGGCTCCCACCCATGTACGTCGACTTGGTTGTTGGGAACAAGGAAGCGTCCGACAGCTCGTTGATCCTCTTCTTCCATGCCTTGCTCGCCTCGGGCGTGGGGTCGATGTACTTCAGCCCGTTCCTGTCGACAGACTTGATGCAGTCCACGATCCACCTGCTCTGGACCTCGATGCTCGTCGGGCCGTTGCTCAGGAGGGTCGGGCCGTGTGGTCCGTAGAGGTGGCTTGAATGTACTCAGTACTTCGCACGTGATGCCTGCACCAGCTCTCACTTACAACATGTTCGGATAGCCGCTGACCGTTGTGCCGAGATAGGTATACGCAGCGCTCTTCCACTCATCCTTCAATGTAGTGCCATGGATGCTCTTCAGCCCCATGTTCGTCATCCCGCCCGTGGTGATATCGAACCCGGTGGCAATCGCAATGATGTCCACTTCATGCACTGTCCCATCCTTGAGCTGGATCCCGTTCGGCTTGATGGCGACAATGGGGTTGTCCTTGATGTCCACCACTTCCACATTCTCCCGATTGAACTGTTCGTAATAGTTCTGCTCCAAGCAGGGACGCTTGACGCCACTGGTACTGTCAGCCAATAGAATCTCTTTCCGAGCCCAAGGGGTACTTACAACGGGTGTGGGGGCTCAAGCGGCGCCAATAGATCTCTCTTCCGAGGATCCCCGATACGAGCCCGTTGGTTTTTCGCCCTGCGTATGCATGTTAGCCCAACGCACCGTCACGGTCCCCATTCGAACTTACCAGAAGTTGTAGGCCTCCCTGTTCGCCTTGGCGTCAATCAGCATATCCTTGTAGTTGCCAAGCCAGAACGAGAAGCCGCCGTGGTCCCACAGCTTCCGGTAGTACTTCTCCCGCTCCTCGGGGGTGTCCTCGAATGTGTTCTTCTCATGGAAGCTGAACAGGAAGCCGCCGAAGCACTGCTCGCGGAACTTCATAAGCTGCGGGTAGAACTTCTTGGTGTTGTTCTGCTCCTCCACCGTCAGGGGTTTCTTTCCCATGGGAACCGCCAGGTTGGGCGTCCGCTGGAAGACCCTGCATATATCTTAGCTACTATTGCAGGTGGGAAGATCAGAGGATCGAATGTACTTCAGGTGTCCGTTCGCTCCAATCTTGGGTCCCCATTCCTGCGAGATCTGCACCCCGGATGCTCCCGTTCCAATCACGGCACATCGCTTCCCGGCCACCTCGACGTCTCCTTCCGGCCAGAAAGACGAGTGGCAGATGAACCCTGGACGTAGCCGCATCGTCAGCCAAGAAGCCAGCCCCACGTCCGCCTCAACGACATACCTTGGAAAGAATCGATTCCCGGCCAATCCGGCACGTACCGTTTCGCGGCGAAGCCCGCGGCCACAATGAGGTACTTGGACCGGGCATTGCGCCCATCAGCCGTTTTGACGTGCCACTTGCCCTCGTCCTCGTGGAACTGCGCATCGACCACAACGCTACCGAACGCCGTGTTCTCCGACACGTTGAGCACCTTGTCAACGTGGTCAAAGTAGGCGCGCAGCTCGTGGAAGTCCGGGTAGTTGGTCGTCCACGTCCAGTCCTTGTACACCTCCGGGATCGATAGCTCGTACTCAGGAACCTCCGAGTCGACCCGCGCGCCAGGGTAGCGGTTCCATCGCCTGGTGTGGTGGATTAGTGGGCGAAGGTGAACGTGGAAAAACAGTCCTAAAGAAAAGAACATAACGCAGAAAAAGCAAAGGCGGAAGGGAACTTGGGACCGCTCACCATGTGCCTCCGAAGCCATCCCCCGCTTCGTATATGACTGTTTTGAAGCCCTGCTTGCGCAGCTCGTGCAGAAGGTACACACCCGCGAACCCGGCGCCGACAATAAGGACGTCCGTCTCGAGGTTGTCGACATAAGGGCCTGTCTCGCTGGGGCGGTAGGCGTACTCGCTCAATTCAGTTTTGATAGGGCCGACCATTTTTGCTCAGAGAACGGCGAGGGGCCCAGGGAAGAATATACAGTATGTGGACAAAACCGGAAAAGGCGGCGCACAAGAGAGTTTGAGATGTTTGAGATGTGGGAGGGAGGAACATGCGAAACCTGCCCGAACGAACGGATACAAACAAGGAGGGTTATATAGGCCAATCTATCGAGCGCGATGCCGACCACATCTTCGGCGCGGTTCTGCGGCCGTGATTAGCTGGGCGGCACGTTGAGGCCCGCGAGATGGCAGCCCGCAACGCGAGGGCAGGGAAGCGGGAGGGGGATGGGCCTGCATCAGGCGACTTGGAGTACATGGTCCAATTGCGCGCGAACGGGATTCTCGCGGTGCGGAAGCGTCGACAAACCTGCGGTTCCGCTTCGAGTGGAGAGGAGGGGCTGCCTATATTCTTGTATGTAGCAGGATGCGCAGTAGATGCTCTCCCCGCATGCCAAGAATACATCAGAGGTACAACGGCTCCATGCACGCATGCCTGCGCTTTCCCCACAGTGTTCCCCGGATTCGGATCCGCAGCACTGACGGGGTAAGCCTGCCTGCACGCACGACCTCCGCTCGAGCCAGCAGACGTGTCCGCGGCCCGCCCGCGGCTTCCTCCGGCACGCAGGGTTGCTTCGATCGCCAAAGGGCCGCCGTTTTGCGTCTATCGCAGCGTCGTGCAGCATCGCTTCGGGCGTCATGTGCAGAGCGGAAGCGCAGGGAACCGACTAAGACGTGGTGTTGCAGTAGCGAATGGGAGCCGTTTCACATGACATGGATGAAGCAGCCTGACGAAAACGAGCCCAGATCGATAGAATTAGCCTCCAAACACGTGCTCCAAGTCTGTTCTTGAAGACCGCCCGGGTCCATGATTGTCCACGTCTCGGCCGACACGCATGAAGGGCGTATTACAGTACGCGACAGATTTGACGCGGGGCCGATACAGCGACAGTATGGTAAAGATGACTGGATGCCTGTTGTGCGTTAGCGCTTGTTGCGGTTTTGGGTTAGCAGCACGACGCAGTTCCTCCTCCCTGACGTGTAAGTTGTACAAAGCCCCATCCCTCCTCGCACCAAGGTGTTTGTCTTAGCGGCTGTTAGAAGAAGACGGAGTGTCGCTGGAAATGAAGCGCGACAAGAGCTCCCGCACCTGTTTGATGTCTTTAGACTGCGGCGCTAGTGTATCAGGCGGCTGTTTAGCAGACTTATAAAGGTAGGGGAGGCTGCCTGCATTTTCGCGGTCGCCGTCCTGCTGGGTCACCAAGATTCCCGTCGATTCGCCACAGTGGCTCGAAGGTCGCCGATAAGAAACGCTCCTCCGCCCTGCCAAACTTGCGACTCCCATAATCATGCCACTTTTGCAGCTCCAGGCGCGTCTGCGCCCGCCGGATGTTGACCTTAGCGGTAAGGCGGCCATTGTCACGGGCGCTAACGGTGGGATTGGGCTGGAAACAGCACGGCAGCTGATGCTACTCAACGCGGCAATCGTCATCCTGGCCGTGCGGAACATGGAGAAGGGAGAGGCGGCCAAGGTTGCGTTGCTCGCGGACAAGAACGTGCAGGCAAAGAATGCGACGGGCGAGGTGCGGGTGATGAAGCTGGACATGGCCGACTACCAGAGCGTGTGGGAGTTTGCGAGCAGCGTCAAGGTCGAGCTGGCTGCTCTGCACATGGTCGTGCTGAACGCGGCGGTGGCCCACGTGGAGTGGAGCAAGACGAGCAGCGGGCACGAGCAGATCAGCCAGGTCAACTACTTCTCCAACGTCTTGTTGTTGCTGGAGCTGCTTCCGCACCTGGAGATGACGGCGCAGAAGACCGGACAAGCAACGCGGCTGACGTGGGTGAGCAGCCGGGCATTCATGGCGAGCAAGCTGGCAAAACACGTCCGGACCGAGCACGGAGAGTCAGTGTTCGGGTACCTGGACGACCCGAAGAACTACGGGCGGTTCATGCGCTATCCTGACTCGAAGCTGCTGGCGGCTTCGTTCGTGCGTGAGTTCAGCACGCACCAGGACGCGGGCGCGGTCATCGTCAACGACGTGTGCCCGGGCATGGTCGACACCAGCATCTCGGACAACGCGCCAGCGTACTTGCGGAAGCCTGTGATGGCAATCACCAAGATCACGGCGCGGACGGCAGAGCAGGGCGCGTGGGCGGTGATGCATGCGGCGGCGGTGGCAGGGCCAGAGTCGCACGGCAAGTTTCTGGTTGGCCAGAAGGAGATCTCGTAAGTGCTGGCGGCAGAGGCGTCGTCCGGGCTCAGGTTTGCTGACGCGTGGGCTGCAGATCGTACGGGGTGCTGGAATCGGCCGACGGCCAGCGCCTGCGGCAGCAGCTGTGGAAGGAGACGGCGGCAGAGATGGCCCAGCAGGGGGCTGTGCTGCCCAGGTTCATGGAGGAGGACGCGGTGACCGAGCGATAGAAACAACCAGCAGCGAGGGTGATGTCACTGTGCGGGGCGGTGCGCGGACTTCCAGCGGCGGCGCTTAAGCTCAAGCTCAGCCGGCGGCAGGGCCAGCGCTGCGCACGCTGCCCGCCCACCATGCCGCCCGCCTACTCCATCACCACCTTCCGCTTCGACGCCGCCGCCAATGCCTTCGTGAAGCAGTCTGCCGACCGCGAGCTGGGCCCCGCCGAGGTGCTGCTCAAGACGACCCACAGCGGCATCTGCTACACCGATGTGCACGCGAAGCAGTCGGGCAAGCGCTGCGGCCTGGGCCACGAGGGCGTCGGCACCGTCGTGCGCGCGGGCGCCGCCGTCACCGACCTGAAGCTCGGCCAGAGAGTTGGCTGGGGGTGAGTTGGTGCCGCATCCGCCCCGGTCCGCCGCTTGGCCTGGATTGACTCTGATGCTGCTGCCGGCAGATGGCTCCACCACGTGCGTCCACGCCTTCCCACACGCTGTTCCTTGCTGACCGGCATCCAGTCCTGCGGCTCGTGCGACTGCTGCGTCGACGGCCACCGCCAGTACTGCGCCGAAGCCTGCGGCTTCGCCTTCGGAGAGCTCGACCAGGGCGCCATGGGCGACTACGCCATCCGCAGCCGCCCTTTCGTCTACCCCATCCCCGACGACGTCCCATCCGAGCTCGCCGCCCCGCTCATGTGCGCCGGTGCCAGCACCTACGAGGCTCTCACTGCCGCCGAGACGAGACCGAGCGACCGCGTTGGCGTCGTCGGCGTTGGAGGACTGGGACACATGGCCATACTGTTTGCGCGCGCATGGGGCTGTGGCGTCACGGCTCTGTCCGGTGACGAAAGCAAGCGGGAGGATGCGCGCAAGCTCGGTGCTGACGAGTTCTTGCAGCTGGGCTCCCTCCGAGGCGGGCGGCCCGACGGTGCATCTCCCGTCGACGTGCTGCTGCTGTGCTCCAATGGCATCCCGGACCTTGCGCTCTTGCTGCCGGTGCTGGCCCGACGAGCGCGCATTGTCTTCATGACCATCCAGCAGGAGCCTGTCCAGATCCCGTACCTCCCGTTCATTCTTCCGGGCCACAGGATCATCTCATCTACTGAGGCGTCAAGGAAGAGCTACATAGAGATGCTTCGCTTTGTGGGCCGGCACAAAATAGCGCCTTGGATCCAGACATTTCCCATGACTGAGACCGGCATGGTCGATGCATTCAAGACGCTGGAGGAGGGCAAGATGAGATACAGAGGCGTGCTTGTAGCTCAAGAGTAGACCAAAAATAGGTATGTTTGCAGCTATGCGGTGCAGTTTGTTGGTGCCTTGCTGCTGGCGGACTTAAGGCCGGAGTTGTCGGGCTCAGCACAGGATTGCTGATGGCTTGCATCAACCACACAACAGGATTTGACGGATTTAAGAACGGGGTCTGCGGACTCTCCGATCCAACTGCTGCCTGGTGCTAATTGTATAAAAAAAGGCAGACTTGCTCGTGCCTTCTATCTATAATCTATACAGCAATTCTTACCGAGCAACCCATTCTAACCGCCTCCAAGCTCAATTCCCACCCATTCACCATGGCGCCTTGGTTCCTTAACAGGTCTTTCATCGCTTCCCAGTACAGAAACCTCCCCATAGTTCCCGGAGACTGCACGGGACAAACCTATATCGTCACAGGCTCCAACACCGGGCTCGGCTTCGAAGCAGCAAAGCACTTCGTCCGGCTCGGCGCCGCGCGGGTCATCATCGCCGTCCGCTCTGCCTCGAAAGGAAACGAAGCCAAAGAAGCCATTGAGTCTGCTACAGGCCGCACCGGCGTCGCCGAGGTCTGGGAGCTCGACCTCGCATCCAACAACTCCATCCGCGCCTTCGCCTCGCGGGCGAGCAAAGAGCTCGATCGCATTGACGCGGTGGTCGAGAACGCCGGCGTGGCACATGCCGCGTGGACGGAGGCCGAGGGCACGGAGACCACGATCCAAGTCAATGTCATCGGCACCTTCCTGCTCGCCTTCCTGCTCCTCCCCACGCTGGAGCGGAGCGCCCGCAAATGGGGCATCACGCCGCACCTTACCATCGTGTCTAGCGGCGTGCAAGCCTGGGCCAAGTTCGCCGAGGGCCAGGAAGACGACATCTTCGCCGCGCTGGCCACGCCGAGCGCAGAGAACATGGCAGACCGGTCAGTACTCTAAGCTCCCCCACACCTGACGAGCATTACGCGTTGCGTGCGAGCTGACCCCTACCCACACAGCTACCCCGTCTCGAAGCTGATGGAGTGCTACGCCGTGCGCGAGCTCGCCCGCCTCCTGCCCGTCTCCCGCTCCGGCGTCGTCGTCAACGCCCTCTCGCCCGGCCTCTGCTACAGCGACCTCGCCCGCAACGCCGGCTGGTTCCAGTGGCTGGGGCTGGCCTCGGTGCGGCTGCTGGTCGCGCGCTCGGCCGAGATGGGCAGCCGCACGCTGCTGCACGCCGCCGTCGCGGGGCCCGAGAGCCACGGGCTGCTGTGCGGCAGCTGCGAGATCTACCCGTAAGTTTCTTTTTTCCCTCAGGTGTAGCGGTTCTGACGTTGGTGTTGCAGGGGCGGGTTGGAAGCGTTTGAGGAGACGCCCGAGCGGGAGCGCATGCAGAAGAAGGTGTGGGAGCAGCTGGTTGCGAAGCTGGAGAGTATCGAGCCGGGGTGCGTGCGCAGTGTTGTGTGAGTGCGTTGGCCTGCGTTTGGGACATGGTTTGGTGAATCTGGAGTTTGAGGTCACGTCAAGTGATCGTCGGTTTTGCGAATGTGGTTTTTTATTTGTATCAACTCCGCCTGTTGTGCTGCGCGCCAACACCTCGCCTCCTTGTAGTCCAAGACTCATAATCCGAAATTGAATTCAGCCAGCTACATACCCGAGTGAAAGTTGAATGTTGTCGTCAAGCGGGAGATTTATTTCTTCACAGTTCAGTCAGCTCCTCGGTTAATCATGAGTGCACTCGGTGTGCGAGCACTTACGCCGCAGCCGCTGCAAGAGCACTGTCCGCTTCCGCAGGTGCAGGACTGGGGCCCGTTGCAGGCGCAAGAAGAACCGCAGTTGCAAGCCATGATTGCTGTTGTGTGGGTTCAAAAAGTGTACTTTAGGTTGAGAAATAGTTTGCTTCGACAAAGAGAATGTATGTTTCTGTTTGCTTAGGCTGAGAAGACCTATGAGAATGCGGAGAAGTGCCCTCGTTCTTATAGTTGACCTGACGCGCGGGATGCGTCATGGCTGACCATCGATGACGTCGCTCCCGAAAGCGGTGGAGGGTTATCTGCTGATGCATTTCCGTTTTGCTTCTGTGCGGAGAGTCTCAGCGAGGCTACGAACGAGGGGTCTGGCTTTGATTCGATCCGTCTCGGCAAAGCGCGGCTGGTCAGCCAGCGGGCCTCAGCTGTTCAACTCCACTTACCAATCGGGAAAGACTCCACCGCGCTCTGAGCCAACCAAGAGCTTTCCGCTTCCCGTGTATCTAAGCGGTAGTGCCACTAGCCCGCTTTCTCCGCACGTTCTGGCCCGGCGGCCACCAATAGGGCGCAATTCACCTGATGAACCTTGCAGGGAGTGGTTGCTCTCGTGTCTCACGACTACACTCCAAAGCAGAGCTAGCAATTGTTATCATGCTGCTGTGATAATAGACTGCGCTATGCTTTGATTGCTATCACTGCCATGTCGGCCTGCACCCAGAATGGCAGTCGTCTATCCGCAACCGACTTCCCCACATTCCTGAGAATCTCGGAGACCGCGCGCTACTAGCATAAATACAGTTTAGTGCCAGGACGAAGCGCAGGTACACTTCCTTTCCAGTCCCTGAGGCCTACTCTGGTCTTATCTATCAGCATCGCTGCGCCTTGGTGGAAGTACCACGGTTTAAGGAGACGGACTATCGCGCATTAGTTGCAGTAGCGCCAGAACTCGCACTCAGCTACCGGTGATGTGGGTCCGAATCATTAGCGGCCCTGTTGACACACTGTAGTAATGTGGCATTCATGTGGTTCAACCAGTTTAACATCCATTATTGACCTGAAGTCGACCACGCTCGCTTTATCAGCGTTATCTTCCACCCCACACTCATCCCTACTTGTCATGGAATAAGCGATAGCTCTTGCATGCCAACTATGACCGCATTGAATGGAGCATCGTGAATTATCTGTAATCAAACAAGGCAAATTACTGTCTTCTTTCTTCTTATGCTTATATTTTTGCACAATTAAGAGGAGCAACCCCGTTTTAATGATGACGAGCAGGGAGAGCAAGCTTACAAGCTCTAGTGGTGTAGACCTATACGGGTGCATACCCCTTGCGTTCCAGCAGATTCAGCTTTTGGGGATCCACGTCGCGATCCACGACGTCCACATAGTCAGCTTCTCCCTCTTGCACGTAGAAGGAGCATTATGTGCAGTTTTATCTGAGCTCATGCAGGATCTCCTTATACGCCCAGCTTCGAGGGTTGATTGTGAATGATCGCTTTTCTCCCGATCTTCAATTCTTAAAGTCTTCTTAAAGGTCACGCAAAGGCTCCAGTAGAAGCAAAGATAACGTAGCGTGCCACCTCCCTAAGGGCCATGTAGCTTTCCGAGATGGACGGAATCATCTGTAAGCTTGAGCGCTAATTTGGGTAGGGTGGTTGGTGATCCGATGTCGCGCCTTTATGACGAAACAATCATGGGACTATACTTTCGCTCTTTAAAGCTTAGTCTCAGGTAGGTGCCTTTTACGTTGTTTTGGTTATTGTAATATATTGATTGTCCGCTGATGATGAATGTGTGGATTCCTGCATGTCCGATAACTTCCCTTGTTCTTTTCACCTTCTAGTAATCAATATTTGCATCGCGGACTTACATTTGATAAAACCGGCAAGTGATGTTCCCTACGTGATACAAGATATCAACTTTGAAAGAAAGGAAGCCCACGGATTATTTAAAGCCCAATGTTTCTTTGCTAATAACATCTCTTCTAGTTAGCCAGCCCAAACCTTCCGACGAGTGCTACCTCGACCCTATCATTCAACGATAGCGTTGCTCCCTACGTGTGAGTGTTGTCGAAGGTCTCGGCGTTTGGCCGAGCCTTCGGTCTTCACAGCCCCAGCAACGCACCTCTGACCCCCGGATCTAGCTTCAACACCCACACCTTCGTCTCATTGAGCAACACGACCTCCCCTCCCTCAGTGAAGCAGAAGTTAGCAACGCCGCCGTCGACCAGCGCCTTCGCCAACAACGTCCCCGCTGGGCTCCAGACATTCAGCCCGTCTCCGCAGCCCGAATACACATTACCCTGCACATCACACTTGATCCCATCCGGCACGCCCGCATCGGCCATAGCAAACGCGCGGCGGTTAGCAAGAAACGGCGCGCCATGGCGGCTCAGGACGTCAAACGCGTAGCTACCACACCCAGTCAGCCAACGTCCTTCTTCGACGACGACAGAATCACGCCAGCGGGTCAGCGGCAGCCACTCACATAGTGCTCGCACGCGCATCATCGACAGTGCCGTCGCCATGCACGCGGTCGGTGTCGGTCACGTAGACGGTCGCGCCGTCAGGCGCGAAGCACAGGCCGTTGGGGCGGCCGAAGCCGTCGGCCACGACGCGCACGTCGCCCGCCGCCGGGTCGAAGCGGTACACCTGGCCGGGCAGCGCGGGCGCGGGCCGGAACCCCTGCTCCCAGCCGTACACGGGGTCGGTGAACCAGATGCTGCCGTCGGCCGGGTGCACGACGACGTCGTTGGGCGAGTTGAACGGCCGGCCGTGGTAGTGCGTGAGCAGCGGGGTCGGCGCGGCCGGGTTGGCCGGGTCAAGGAGGAAGAGGCCGGACGGCGCGGTGGGCGTGCCTTGCGAGCAGAGGAGGATGTGGCCGGTGGGCGGGTGGTTGACGCCGCCGTTGGGCATGGGGATGGAGGGCGGGAGCTCGGTCCATGACCAGGTCGAGTCGGCGGCCTTGGACAGGCGCGAGACGGCGATGTGCGGGTCGCCGGCGGGGGTGGTGGTGCGGTTGCTGGTCACGATAACGGATTTGGTGGAGGGGAGGTAGACGCCGGCCTCGTGGGCGAAGGGGTAGGCGGTGTGCTCGAGGACGCAGGTCAGGGAGGGCGCTTTGCCGAGGATGGGCAAGGCGGACGGGTGGTAGACGAGGAAAGGCGTCTTCGAGATGTCGTTGTCGCCGAGGGCGGCCGAATGGGAGTCTGTGAATGTTTTCTCTGCCAAAGACAGGATCTGGGGGTTTTGGCGGGTTGGTGATCAAAGCGTTAGGGGCGTGTCGGCGTGTGGACGCACCTTGACATTGGCAGGCGCCTCCATGTTGACGGCCACACAGCTGCTCGGCGCTGAAGGTTGCAGGAGTGACGCGTCGAGCAGAGGGCACGTCCATGATATTTGCGGCTCAGGTACCATGCATGGCGCGAGTCGAGGTCAGTTCAAATGCCGACAGGCCCAATTGCCGACGGGAGTCTCCGCGAGGCTTGAGCAAGTTTGCGCGGGGCCCCGCGTCTCGCCGGTTTCATCTCCGCAGAACGCTCCAGATTAGCTTCGTCCGTCGTGTGATCACAGCAATCGGGGCGCCTGGATCCAGCCATCGGCCTTTGACCTCGGCGACCCAGCCTGTTGTAGCTTCATCTTGATGCCTATAAAGTTCTGGCCTGTTCGCCGGCTCGACACTTCCACCGCCGCTGCCAAAGCCGACACTTTCTGCAGATCTCAGTCATGGCGCTTCTCAAGCTCGAGGGAACGGCGCTGCTGAGCGCGGTGACGACGCTCACCTGCATGGGCTTCCTGCTCATTGGCTTCGACAACGGCTTGATGGGCGGGCTCGTCGGGGCCACCGCCTTCAACGACACCTTCAACACGCCCGACGCCGAGATGATTGGCCTGATCGTGGCTATCTACGAAGGTGAGTGCGGCTGATGGATGCGGGCGCAGGCCTCGGCTGATCTCGCGCTTCGTGCAGTTGGCTGCTTCCTCGGATCTGTCACCACCTCCATCATCGGAGAGCGGCTGGGCCGCTTGAGGAGCATCGGCATCGGCATTGGCATCATGATTGTGGGCGCCATTCTCCAGGCCACCGCCTACACTCGCGAGCACCTGATTGTCGCGCGCATCGTGTCGGGCGTTGGCATGGGCTTCATCAACAGCACCGTGCCCGTGCTGCAGGCCGAGTTCTCCCCGAAGGCCACTCGCGGAGTCTGTAAGTGGTCCAGCAATTGGTGCGGTAGTAGAGAGGACGGTGCTGACAGCGGGCAGACGTGTGCGCCCAGCTCTCAACCCTCAACTTCGGCATCTTCATGGTGTACTGGATCGACTACGCCTTCTCTTCCCACGAGAGCTCGTACGCGTGGAGAATTCCCGTCATCCTGCAATGTGTCTTCCTCATCCCCATGGCTCTTATCCTGCTGATCATCCCCGAGAGCCCCCGCTGGCTCGCTCGCCACGACCGGCCCGAGGAGGCTCTGGAGGTTCTTCAAAGACTCCACAAGTACAACTCAACACCGGCAGAAGTCGCTGGTCTTCATGCGGATATTGTCCATACCGCTGCGCTGGAGGCTTCCATTGGTGCCGGCTCTTGGAAGGATCTGCTCAGGGAAGACGAGATCAAGAGCCGCACGCGGCTCCTCATTGCGTGCTCCATCCAGGCTTTCCAGCAGCTCGGAGGCATCAACGCCATCATCTGTGAGTCTGTTCCGTTCAAAGGTGGACGCTTGCGCTGACCGTGCAGACTATTCTGCAACGCTTTTCAAGTCGTCGATTGGTTTCTCCGACCACATGTCGGCGTTGATGAGCGGCTTCCTCCAGACGTGGTTCTTCCTGGCGTCGTTCATCCCGTGGGCCCTCATTGACCGCGTCGGACGTCGTCCGCTGCTTCTGTCCATGATCAGCTTGATGGCTGCAGTCATGGCTGTCCAGGCCGGACTCATCTACCAGGTTCAGCACAAGACCAGCATCCAACGTACGTTTCCACTGCATCAAGCCCACAGAGGTACTAACGAGCTCCGTAGACGCTTCTGGTATCGCCGCGGCGGCCATGCTGTTCATCTACCAAGGTGCATTCACCGTCGGATTCCAGGCAACCGTCTGGGTCTACCCGTGAGTATTGCGACTTCGTCTCCCGGTGCCAAGGCTTACGCATGTCCAGCTCCGAGATCCTTCCTCTGCGCCTGCGCCAGCGCGGCTCGTCCATCTCGACTGCTGCCAACTGGATCATCAACTTCGCTGTTGTGCAGTTCACGCCGCCCGCGATCGCAAACATCGGCTGGCGCACCTACATCATCTTCGCTGTCCTCAACACGGCATTCCTGCCTGTCATCTACATATTCTACCCCGAGACCAAGGGCATGCAGCTTGAGGACGTGGACAGGCTGTTTTCCAAGACGGGAGAATTCGAGAGGGAGGTCATGCCCGAGAAGGACATTGTGGAGCACATTGAAGACACGGGCGGGAAGGTGTAGGTCGTAGCAGTAAATGATAAGTTGGATTGTTGAAGTGCCAAATCCGTCGAACCCCTGCAGCGCTATCGCAACGACCCGCCGCGTTGCTGGCGCTTCATAAGCGTTGGCAGCGGATGTCATGCAGAGGGCGTGGAGGCAGGAATATGGAGTGGAGCGCAAGTGGAGCGGCCAAGCAAGGGCGGCAGCAAAAATAGACGCCACAATCCTGATGGCACTGGGCCCTGAAGAGCGTCGGGTGCCAGCACAAGCTTTACTTGGCTTGCCGTAGGGTAATGCTTGACCGAGAAGCGCAATCCAGCCCCCACCGACTGACTCGGAGTAAGCGACGCGTAAGCACTACTGCCGCTCTGCGCGAGTGCTTGGGACAGCTCTGCTGCGAGTGGCGGAGCGCCCGTCGGTGCTCGGTACAACGGCCCCAAGGCGTGACGCTGCGGCGCAGCGCCAGCCTCTGAGCAAATCGACCATGCCGCATGCGGCCAGCCGTGCGAACGGCGGATGCTGTGCCAGTTGAAGGATTCACCTCCACCGCTGTGGTTCCCCATCAACGAAATGGGCTTGCTGAGCGCGTCCACAGCCTCCCTGCTGCGGTCGGCGTGTCCGCCTTCCTGCAGATCTCTTGCATCCTGCCCAGTCTATATATCTGGTGCTGGAGTCCCTTCTGCCAGCCCACCAAACATCCATCGCAACAATGCTCGGCGGCCTCAGAAACAAAACTTGTCCGGCACCGGTTTCCTCGGTGGAAGCAGAGCCGCTGTCGATTGGCATCACCCTGCACAATCTTCTCGTCTACATTGCGATCCCATGCGTCGTCTTGACCGCCGTCATTTCTCTTTTTCTCATCTTCAAGCACCTCCATCGATACACTCGCCCGTCCGAGCAGCGCCAGATCGTGCGCATGGTGTTTACTCCCGTCGTGTTCGGCGTACTTGCCCTGCTTGCTCTCAACTTCTACGATGCGCACGAATACCTCATGCCGCTCCCGGACCTCTACGAGGCATATGCTCTGGCCTGCCTTTTCGTTCTGTTCGTCCACTATACGCGCGACCCCACCCTGCAAGACGCGTGGGGGCCCAAACGAACCAACACCAGGAACGAATTTGATGGAGTTGCACCCAATCTTAAGGTAGCTAGCCGGAACCTTGTGTGAGATACCATGAATCATGAAGCTGATCTTTCTAGAAAACCTGGATAATGGTGTTCCAGTATCCCATTGTCAAGACCATCCTTACCATAGCTCAGCTGGCCTCAACTGCCACTGGGACCTATTGCGTTGCTTCGAATTCCGTCCACTTTGGACATATCTGGGTGCGTACTTCATATTCCACCATCAACGATGCATTTTGCTGATCATTCATTCAGATTGTTGTCATCGGAAGCGCCTCGCTGGTCGTCTGTTTCATGACCATCCTCCGCTTCTACAAAGAGAACAAGGCTTTGATGACCATCCACAAACCGATGCTCAAACTATTGTCCTTCAAGCTTGTCGTCTTCGTGATCTTCGTCGAGAGCCTTATCTTCAACTTCATTCCCACTCCGACCGGCCTTTCATCAAACGGCACCGTGTCGCCTCGGGACATCAAATACGGAATCCCCTCGTTCCTGGTCTGCTTCGAGATGATCTTTTTCTCTCTGCTCTTCCACTTCACATTCCGGAGCCGCATGTACCATCCCTCGCAGCGCGGCGGTTCCTCGTCGATGACGGTGCTTGCTGCTGCGTGGGACGCTGCCAACCCATCCGACCTGATCAGGGACATTGCTGAGATGTTCTCCTCCGACAAGCCCAGCCGCTACGAGCCCGCACGGGGCTCCAGCCCTATGTTCGATCAACGGAGCCCGTCTGCACACCCCCTCGTGCAGCCTACCGGACCTCCGAGAACAATGTCGCCGCTTAACATGCCTTCAACATACGGGAACCCCACCGGTCAGCCGGAGAATCCCGCTAGCTATGGACAGCATCTCGGCGTGGACACCTCCTACTCACCTCACCGTGGTTAGATGCAATGGAACAGCATCTTGTGCGAAAATCTGGAGTTTACGGCGAGCCATGGAATCACGACCTTGAATGTATAGATCGTCGTCTTTGAATCTGTTTCGGAGTTTGTTAGCGCTTGTCTTTCAACATGTATATACCTTGGCATTAGACTCGGAGAGAACACCGATATTGCGGTATAGCCTGGACATTGTCATCCCACTCTTTTGATCTCGTTGTGCGTTGTTCGGTAACCACTCCCTAGCCGAACCCCCGCGTGGGGGTGGGGGTACGTTTCCTTGTTGGTGAACCCATCAGCATATCCACCAATCCTATCCGCGGTCTCGTGTCCTCACTTCCTGTTATGGAGAGTTTGACGATGGGTCTGTCATCACCCCGCACTATTGTGGATACTTCCCCGCATCCGTGATACCCTGTTCTCCGCATAAACGGTTATCTCCATTTGCATGTCCGAGCAGCTTTTTGATTTTCTCATTCAAATAACCAGACGGGGAAAGAGACGTGGTCGTCTGCAGCAACCCCACGTCACTTACCGCCAAGCCCTTCCCATTGATCTCTTCACGAGCCTTTGCGCAGCCGTTTGGAGACATCCAAGCATGGCTCCTCCACACGAAAGCGTCCAAAAGGAGCCACTCGACGCAGACGTGGAGATGATCGAGAATGCAAAAGACACATCGGGCCCGGAGCTTCCACCTCTCCTGCAAGGACTCGCGGAGGATGAAATCAAAACAGTGGAGAAGAAGATGATACGCAAGGTCGACTGGAGAATGCTGCCCCTGATCATACTGATGTACATTCTGGTGCGCGCCGCCGTCCCGCTATCCGTTTCAGCAGTCTCACCTCAATCGCAGAACTACTTGGACCGCAACAACATTGCAGCCGCTCGGTTGGCTGGCCTGGAAGATGACTTGCACCTCACTGGCTCACAGTACCAAGTACAACTCCCGGTCTCCGATTGGACGGGCGCTGTGTGCTAACGACCATCCAGACTGCCGTGAGCATCCTCTTCGTTGGCTACGTGTTGATGCAAGGTGAGTCCAATCCGCCCCAAGCATGACACTGTCTGACTCCTCCAGTCCCCTCGAACCTCTTCTTGAAGTCCATCGGGAAGCCAGCCATATATCTACCTACAGCAATGGGGCTATGGGGCATCGTGTCCGGCTGCACAGGAGCCGTGCACGGCTTTGGTGGGTTGATAGCCTGTCGCGTCCTGGTAGGAATCCTGGAGGCGGCATACTGGGTGAGTGAGGGTCCTAAGTAGCAACGCGTCTGACTGACACCCAAAAGCCAGGCTGCATGTTCTACCTCTCCTCGTGGTACACTCGGAAGGAGCTCGGAGGCCGCATGGCGATTTTGTTCATGGGTAGCTTGCTCTCTGGCGCCTTCTCCGGGCTCATTGCGGCGGGGATCCTTGATGGCATGGCGGGAGTTATGGGGCTTCCTTCGTGGTATGTTGCAGCATCAAGAAGGGCTGGAATCGGGTCTCTGATGACTTTAGGCGCTGGCTCTTCATTCTGGAAGGAGTCGCCACCGTTGTTGTGGCCATAGTCGCTGTGTTTTGTATGTTTATCCTTTGCCCTTTAGTTTGTTTCACGCTGACTCGTCAGGTCTCCCCAATTTGCCGAACACAACCAGCTGGCTATCTGAGCAAGAGCGTCAGCTTGCACTGTGGCGGCTCGAGCAGGACATCGGTGAGGACGACCAGGCGCAGAGTGAAGACGAATCACTTCTTCGCGGGTTCAAACTGGCCTTGACGGATGTAAAAGTCTATGTGGTGGCACTCATCCTGATTTGCATAGCCTCATCAGCGTCCGTCCTCAATTTCTTTCCGACCGTCGTTGAGACCCTCGGCTACGGCAGCACCGAAACACTTCTCCTGACCGCACCACCATACGTAAGTAGCCCTGACCGCAGCAGCCCATCGAAAGCCAACTGAAGCGCTCCCCAGATCCTCTGCATGATCACGGCATACCTGGTGTCGTGGAGCTCCGACCGCGCGGGGGAGCGGTACTTCCACGTCACGGCTCCGCTCTACGTGGCCATCGTGGCCTTCATCCTGGCGGCCTCGACGACCGCGACCACGCCGCGCTACATCGCCATGGTGCTCATGATCCCGGGCTTCTGGTCCAGCTGGTCGCTGGTGTTCGCGTGGACGTCGAGCTCCATCCCCCGGCCCGCGAGCAAGCGCGCCGCCGCCCTCGCCATGGTCAACGCCGTCGCCAACAGCGCGAACATCTTCGGCAGCTTCATGTATCCGAAGTCGCAGGCCCCGCGTTACGGTAGGTTCGGCTTGCTGGCTCCCCCCGCGTGCGCTGAGATGAGAGTAGACTGGCTGATGAGTGCTGGCAGTTATCGCGATGTCGGTGAATACGGCTACCGCGTTGGTTGCGATCGTGGCGGCGACGGTGCTGCGCTTTATTCTGGCGCGACAGAATAAAGCAGCGGGTGCTGGTGGTGCCAGGTACCTTCTGTGATTCCATCTTTGGTACCGACCATCTGGAATCTCCGCACGCCGTAGCGACTTGGAATACCGGCTGCGGAACTGCGAGCGTCAAGGCCTCAGTATTTCTCCTGCCCCTCTCTTGTTATCTTACAACCGCTATGTGGTTCTCTTTCAAAGACGTTCTGGTCATCATCTCTCTTGTGTATGTGACGAGTATCTCAGCTTTGCTGTCGAAGTGGCAGAGGAAGGCGGCAGCTGTAGCTGAGTGAGTGCTTCCGAGGGAGCCCCGCTGCGTAGGAGGCGGGTAATCCTCTACACTTTATCAAATCATATCACTGCTCCGAGGACGATATTGAACTCTGTGAGGCCCTTGTCCTACGGCAATCGAGAACTCAGGCATGGGAGACACGATTTGGCTATCGAGGTCTTGATTTCTCCTCAACTTTTTAGTTCCTTCTTGGTTAGAGTTGAGAGAAAAAGACATTTGTGTGTATGAGACATGAGCCTCTAGGCTAACGAGGTCAACCGCTCGGAGGTGGTTGGCTCTCTTCCGTGACTTGCCGTGAAGCTGGAAGAAAGGGGACAGAGATCATAGAAGGAAATTTGCGGGTGGCGATGAGTATTGTGAGCTGGAACTGGGTAAGTTTTCAGTTAGAAGTGGTGGCGATCACCGAGCGGCAAAGTGAAAGTTCAGCACCATCGGATGACGCTGATCAGGCACAGTCCGGGATAGATTCCCAATCAGCGGGGCAGGACTTTCAGGACAACAGCTGAAAAACATGCGTAGGTAATTTGTCTTTACGCCATCATCTTTCTGGCAAGAATACGAGATGTAGGTTAGTGGGCCCAAGGCGGGTGCGCGGCCCGGCAGGCATTGGGCAATATGATATCGCACAGAATGCTCCGTAATTGGCCCAGAAAGGAGAGCCTGGTAAAGAAAAAACATTACCCGCCTAAGCCACAACCCATATTATCAACAGAGTTTGCGATTGGATTATCCTACGAACTAAGAGTAGCTCATCACACACTCGACCTGGTCGATTTGGACTATCTGATCCAGTATATCATCACGTAGGGTGCTCACCAATGACTCACTATGCTGGCTTGGGCAGATATCACTTCTTCATTGTGGTGTAGCGCTGATGATCCACAGGAAGAGCAGGGAGTGATCGAGTAAAAGATGGTTCAAACGGAAAAGCAATAAATCTCTCTTCCTTTCTTTTTGTTTCGCACGTCGTCTAGCGTGTTGTAGCTGAACGATGATCAGTCGGCTGTAGCCAAGTCAATCAGGGCAGGGAAATCCATGTGAGACACGAGACAAGACGTGACTAGTTTCCGCATCTTTGTGTTGCGCAACCACCAGGATCAAACCGGCTTTCATCGTGAAATTACGTGGACTAGTAGCATCACGCTGTGGAGATATCTTCCCGGTAATAATGCCTAGCCATGCAATACTCCCCCACCTGCGATTACCATCACATGCTATTGCTCCGACTATTGCAGCGTGGCCATGCTATAGATACCTGATCCCTGAAGTATATGCTGTTATCGCTCAAGATCGACAGGACACTATTGAGGGGGGGGTGCCGATCGCATCCAACTAGTGAAGGAATCCAGATTAGTGTGTCCTTAGCCTTGGTTACCCCACCTAGCCGGATTCAGCAATAAAATTGCACAAGGAATCCTGGAGGGTTCCTTGACGTCGGGAGTGAACGTTCGACTGCGAGTCTGCTGTCGCAAAGGCTCATGCGTCGTGTATTATCGTGACCTCACACACATCACGATGCCAAGAGGGGCGCATATGCACAAGGCAGTCAAAACAAAATGAATTTTTCAATGAAAAGCGATCCCTTCGCCTGATCTCAAAACGTGCTGTGTGGGGTATTCCAAAGGGTATTACAAACTCCGCAGCTGTATCGTATGCGCCGGACTGTGCGGTCATTAAGGGTATCTACTGTAGTGTTGCTTCGTTCCGGTGCGGTCAACGCCGCTGCCACGATAGCGGGACCTCGTCGTCCGGGTTGCCGGAGTAGTTGAAATCGCCGTGCTCCTTGCTGCCGCGGCTGCTGGCGTGCTCGGACGTCGACACTTCCTCGTGCGGGTCCGAGACCTGCACGGTGACCTCGCGCTTCGTGTAGATGTGGTTCATGTTAACCGGGGTGGGATCGATGCTAGTGTGCTTCTGCGCCGAGATGGTGGACGTGTGGTTTGGCTCGGGGAACACGTCCATGGGCACGTCCTTGTGGGTGCCGGTGCTGCGCGGGTTGAAGGTGAAGCGGCTCTGGGCGTGGCTCGTCGACGTGGTGCCGGTGCGCTCGTTGATGGATTCTTTGGCGATGCGCGTGATGAGATTGGTCATGGAGAGCTCGATCTTGAGTTTGACCGTGTACGCGACCGGGTGGAATTGCATGAAGACGGCGCCGTTCTTGAGGAACATTGTGCCAATGATGAGCACCTGCGCGCCAGGTCAGCTGAGGATCTTCGAGGGGCAGAGGATACACGCACATCCATGCCAACGGAGATCATGATGATTTTGGTGTTGAAGCTGGCCAGAGCGTTGTACTTCTGGAGTCCGTTGGCGACCAGGCGCTTCTTGACCTGCAGAATGAAGTACCAGTTGAGCGCAGCATCGTTCACTCCGATGAGCACCTTCGTGATCTTGTCCCAGACGTCGTTGACCCGCACGAAGCTGCTACAAGTCAGCATCAGAACCAGCAGCGCCGCAGAGCAGACTCACGTGTCACTGACGCCCATGTGGGCTGGAATCCAGATGCAGAAGACGGAGATGTTGATGAGCGAGATGAAGATGATGGTGCCCCAGCGAATGTACGAGATGAGGCGGCCGTCGGTCGAGATGATGGCGACGCGGTTGACGATGATTTGAAGAATGAACTGGATCTCGAAGACCCACATGAGCACTGGAGGACGGATTAGACTGCGGGTCGCAGATGTGCGAGTCAAGCGGGCGTGGCTTACGGATGAAAAAGAAGGTTGGCAGTCTGAGTCGCGTCAGCAAGAAGTCAACAGGCGCGGGGCTCAGTGTGCCTACGTTGGTGGGATTACGCCCTCGAGGAACAGCCAGGCCAGGATGGCGATGGCGAGGTTGACGGCCAGCTCCCCCCACACCATCCACACGAAGACGCTGCGCAGGGGGTTGCGGTTCTTGGTCGTGATCTTCCAGGCATCCCAGGCGGTCAGGTAGCCAAAGCCCAGGGCGAAGCCGAAGGCAATGGAGGAGATTTTGGTGTCCGTGGCCGACATGGCGGCGGTTCAGCGAGCGAGGGATGGGCGGCGCGCGTCGTAGGGCTGCGGTGCCCTTCGCCAGAAGCCAGCAGGTTCCAGCCGGACGAAAACGCGGTGCAAGAGCGGGCCCTTATGAGATGGAGCGGATGCACCGCACGTCTTGGGCGTATTCCGGAAATGGCCCGGGGGCAAATCAAAGTGCAAAAGAATGAACGGGGATAATCGCGAGGTCCTTTGATCCGGCACGGGCTCCACAGTTTTATGGGCCTGGGATGCTGCGGACGTCTGCAGGTACAGCCCTCGCCGCCGTGGCCTGTCCGCCCTTGGCAGGGACGGGAGTCCCACGGCGGCGCTGGGGGGACCGCCGTCAAGTGCCGATGGACTGCGGCTAGAATCCGCAGGATTGGGGAGCCAGCCAGCAAGTCCGGTAGGCAATAGCTGCATGAACAAGACTTTTAGCGAGCGGAAATGCGGGGATGATGGTGTTTCATCGGCACTGGGTTTGCTGCAGCGGCACGTGGGAAGCCACGCCAGCGGCCGCGGCCGGTGAAGACCAGCGGACGGCCTCACGAGCTCCCGCGCACGGCGGCGCGGCGTGTTCTAGCAGACGGGGTAGGCAGAAATGGGGCAATGCTGGACCACGACAGCAGCACGCGCTCCCGCCCAGCGGCGTCGCGGACGCGCTGGTGGCTGCGACACCACCCGTCGATGGTGTTACGTGAAAATGGGCGGAGGAGGGCTGAATGTCCACGTCCGAAGGCGGCCGTCATCCGGCGCTAACGAAGAAGAGCCTGCGCGCCGGGCCTGGGCGGGCTGAAAGTGCCGGCGCAGGAGACGCCTGCTGCCCCCGGCGCCGCCGTAACGGATGTCAGCAGTTGCTCCGCGGGCGCCACCACGCTAGCCCGTCCGGCCGGTCCGACGCTCTGCGCGAGCGCCAGCGCCGAACCACCCTCGAGCCGTCCGCCGAGGCGTTACTGCTTCCGGGGCCGGCCTGTGGCGACGCCATGGATCGGCCCCCCTCGCCCACTTGGTGCTGCATTCGTCCGCTGGAAAGGGGCGCCGGCTGGGAAGGAGACACGGAGAGTGGCGCGAAGCCGGGGCGGGAGGCAGGACGAAGCGGGATGATGTGCGCGCGTCGGCACGCTTCCGGCGGACGGTGGCCATTGGCTCGCACGCGCGCGCAATCAGCCGATTGACGAGCGAGCTCGACCGTCTTCTTTTACCCGACTGGCTGCTGCGCGGCTCGCGTGCTCGCTTCTGAAGCGTTGCTCCACCGGCCTGCTTCAGATCACTGCTCGCCGTGACCCCATTCTCCCGTCACGCTCTCAGGACCTGGCCGCTCGTCGACCGTCGAGCGCTCTCCAGTCTCCACCGATGTCCTGGCGACGATTGGACTGGCGCCGTAATTTCCGACCGTCGCAAAACGCTCATCTCCCCCGCTACATCAACTCCAAACCCCCCTTTCCGACAGTGCGAGGAGAGAATCAGCCGATCGGCAGCTTCACTTGCATTTAGTCTCTTGACCGCTCGAGCAGCATTGTGTCGGTGTACCGGCCGCCGCATCCTCATCTCGAGTGCTTCGTTTAATGCAGCGCGCAAACAGGCGGGCGCACGCGCCGGCCGCAGCGCCGTTGAGCATCACTGATCAACGCTGCCAGAGTGGCATGAGAGATCAGCGTCAATACTGTGGCATTAACAGCTGCAGTATACGCCTCTCGATCACGCGCGTGCTGGACATAAACCGATCTGTTTAGCCAGGCCAGCAGAAGAAAGCACGAGCCCGAAACATGAGGTTGGTGCTGAAATGGGCCCCGACCCTCTTTTTCTGCTGCAGCGCTCTGAGAGACCACGTCAACTTGGAAAGAATCCTGCGTTCCCCGGCCATCTCCTGTGAAGGGCGGTGCTTCCTTCTCCCCGGATCATCTTTTTAACTCAGCGTCCCTGTCCTTATTGGAACCTCCCTGCTCCCTGCAGCCGACCCTCGCCCGATAAGACGATCGTTCTTATCCATTCCCCTACCGAGAAAAGCAAAACCGACTACCCGGAGCTCTTGACGTCCTGGGCCACGGGGGCGGAGGCGGCGTCACGGCTTTACGTCTACCGCCCGCCTTATCGACTAGCCGTGTTTCGGCAAGGGCCCCACGCGCATTTCCCACGGCCGGTTTACTCAACGTACTGGACAAAGGGAGAAAGCTGTCCCTGTGTCAAGTCTGAGGGCTCGACGTGTCGTGCAAGTCGGACCATCCTTTCAGGGTCCCTTGGCTCAGCCAAAACCTGCAGGCCCTTCTCGACCCTCGACTCCGGCGGATTTGCACTCCAGGCACACGCTCTGCTGGCAGGATACATAAGTTGGTGCCTGTATCGATCCTTTCCCTTTTTTTTTTTTCTCCCTCCTTACGGAGTATAGCTCGGCTGGTTGCAACGTCCACAAAGTGATGAGTCTGCATGTACGCAGGACACCTGCCGGATTCCACGGGCAGTCACGGCCATGACGAACACCACTTACCCAATTCACCCAGATTTCCGGTTACTTTGTTGCTTCTCCAGTCGAGCAGGTTGGAAGCAGTTGCATTTAGGTTGCATTAAATGGGGACTGACGATCTGCCTTGCTGCCGAGTCAGTTGCGGTTTGTTGACGCCACTCGTATTTCTTGACTCGCATCACAACAGACCCGCACCAATTTTTCGGCGTTCTGCCAATCAGCTGCCGTGCGTCCACAACGCTCTTGTCTCATATCGCGACATGATCTCCTGCGGCGTGGTAACAGTTGAAAATCCCCCGCAACGCCTCCGCTTAGCTTAGGACGCCTTACACATCTTGATTTGTCTTGGTGGCACTTGGTACGTGAAGAGCAGAGCCGCATGGGCAGGCTTCCGGAGTTTTTCGAAGCAGGTTTTCTATCGTTGCTGCTCTCATCGCTTAAACCCGACGAGCTTATCAAGGTCGCCTTCGACAATCTTCTGCTGTATTTACGTGTGCTCGAAAGATCTCCGCGCGCCTTCTTATCTCTAATCTTGGAAGCGCCCGCCGTTATCTGCGTCAAAGCTGCGTCTGCCTGCGTCTCTGAACCCGCCTGCACACAGACTGACGGACCTCGCGAGCGATGCCTCGGACTTGTGGCCATGATGTTACGACGTATATGATCCAGTGGAAAAACCCTTGCATCGGGCCAACTGCGGCATGCATAACGGTAAACGTCGGACTGGGCTTGCCTGTGAGGAGGGTATAGACGCGGTTTGCACTGGCAGGAACCTGCGCATTGCCGATTGTCAGTCTGGCGGTTTGAAGAAAGAGCAATCAAACGTGCTCGGGACTCCATGTACAGAGAAAACTGTGCAGGGAGCAATAGAACAAAGGCTACGTTACCCAAATGATTATCAGAGAAATGAACATGAGGAAAGCGACTTGGGCGTAAGCCCACGCAGTGTCCAGGGCATGGCTTGCTCGCGGGTCCCTCCGCGCTTTTCGTGCTACTCGCTTCCTTCGCCAGGCCGAATATCCCTCCAGCCATCCCGCAGCTCTGGGTCGTTTCGTTGTTGGCACAGCATTCGCTGTGCAGGTCGTTGTGGTCTGTTGTGCTGCCTGCACAATGACGCCGTCTTTGCCTGGCTCGCATGGCCAGATGGCGGAGCGCTGTGACTGCACCTGTAAGGATCCAAATGACTGCGCCTCAGAATGTCGAGATTGCTGCATCATTGAGCTAAATGATTCCACTTGCGAGCGTTGCTGGGACCTGCCGGCCAATGGATCTTCTAATCGCACTTTCACGCCGGGAGGAAGTCGAACCCGAGGTGGTAGCTTCAAACGAGGCTTTTCCTTGCCTTGTGCTTGTTTCTGCGGGCCACCTTCCTCCTCGTGGTTTTCTCGCCCGGGCTTCCCATCCTCCTGATCACCATTGTCTTCCTTGTTCTCGTCGAAATGCCCAATTTCCCTGCTCCGAGCGCTCTGATTGAGGGAATCCCCGGTCACCATCGACGATGAAAAGCTCGGCTCGGGTATGACGGAGCTCAAGTGAATATCTGTAACGCGCACAATCTGGTTGGAAGGAATGTAAGGTCTCCCGCGCTCTTGACTTGTAAGAAGCGTGACTGGAGCATCATCCCCGCGCGGAATCTTCCTCAGCTCGTAACTTTGACGAATCATGCTTACTCCTGTTACTGCAAAGATTGTTGTGACGATTAGAATAATAAGCCTTTAAGGGATTAGCACAAGCTTGTTTAGGTGAAGTGGAGAAAATTCACCAGGTCGGACCGTAACTGAACGCGAACCGCATCCATTCATAGTCGGTCGTAATCCAGCACCACATCTGAGAGCGGATCAGCGGATGAGTATCTTCTGCGTCCGTTATATATCCTTACCACTGCAGGCCCAAATACGCCGGTCTGTTGAGGGCTGACATCAAGCATGAGGAGAACAAAGGTGTGTGTAAACGGCCAACCGTAGTTGATGGTCAGATACCAGGGTTCGAGTCGGCGCAACTGCGCTGTGTCGTACTTTCTATCCAACAGGTCAGAAACGGACGGTACAGACCAATGAAAGCAAAAAAAGACACTCGTAGCTGACCGGAAGTAGATTAGATACACATTCAACGCCATGGCCAGAGTCCACATGGTGGAAGAAGTAGTGAACCTAAGCGGAGGTCAATAAATGAACAGCATTCAGCACACGATACAGTGGAAAACTCGCATTTGTATGCAGAAGCCTTGGAAGCGACAAAGAGCCATGCTCTTCCCAGGAGTTGGCAAGCCGGCTATACAGATGAAAAGTGCAAGTGCTTGGAAAATATTGCCAAGGGATGCGTAGAAGAGAAGGTGATTCATTGGTTTTCGGAAGCGCGGAGATAAAAGGTACGTGAGAATGACGCTAGAGGTTGCCAGCATAGAGACGGACGCCGATGTACGTGCGGCAACAAGGTAGATGTGGGCTTTCTGCTCCATGCCCCTCATCAACGAGACGTTCGCCCCTGTTGCCGCCATATTGTGGAAGACGGGGCGGAGGATGAAAGCAGCATCTCATGCTTCTCTCGCAAACTGTTATGCCAATGTATTCGGGCCTAAGCGAAGTTTCCTGTGCACGTTGGGTTTGAGAAAACATGGCGAAGCCAGTAGAATCTGCGGGCCCAAAGCTTATGTCGGTTTGAAAGCGAACCACAACAAGGTCCCCACGTTGACTTATACTTGTCGCGTCTTAAAGCCAAGACCCACCCCGCCTCTGAGTATTTTTTTTCTGGCTGTTGGATATGTGGCAATCGAACCTCTCCCAAGCGATACTGAGCCGATGTCGGCATGTTCCCCGAAACCTTTGGAAGTATGTCCCGAGCCTCCACACTGATCCAAGTCGAGTGCAGACCCGGACAGAGCAACTTTGAAGAGGTGCGCCGGACGGCCAGCTTGCAGTTTATCTTCTTCAGTCGATATCTTCGCGGCTCGTGACGCTGTTCAATCTATCCAGCCATGCATTCGAGCAGTCAAGGATATCTGGTGAATGAGTCATTTTTAAAGATCCACTACTGGGAGAACACGCCATCACATATGCTTACGCGTCAGCCTTGGCCGCTATAATATGAACGCTGCGAAAATCACATCCGGCCCGATTTTCGTGAAAGCTTGTACATCCGTAGAGCCAAACACCGCGTCGTAAGGCAGAAGCGCCGATTCTTCTGGTCGATCGAGAGGCATTGCAAGGTGGTGTGCTTTTAAGGTTGGCAAGGCATTCTTGGTTCTTGCGCAAGGTGTCATACGATCGAATCTGCGCCGCACATGTCATTCCACTTGCGGCCTTTGGCTTCTCAACTTTGAATGTTTTCAATGAGGCTTCTGATGCCGCGAAAACTTGATGCAAATTTCTAATCTTAAAGATGAAAGAAGTTGCCGCAATTATCACATTATAATTTTCTTTCGACGTATCCACCAGGTACGTAAATTCTATGCATTGATGTTAAAGGGCTGTTTACTGGCTACGTTTTATCAATCAGGGAGTGAAGGACCCGAAGTCACCGGAATTCGGGCGCCTTTTCCCTTTCAATATTTTGTTGGATATGCGCTATGGATCTCGAAACCTTAAAATGGGCTCTTTTGCGGGCTTTTAGAGCCTTTGTGGTAAAAATAGCGTTTTGAACAGAGCAAGCCCTCTTTGAGACAACTGCTTGGAGAAATACGCAGGTAAGAAAATGGATTTCTAAAGAGCAAGCTCCATATATGCACACCTAGGCAGAAAATAGCATGAATCGATAGTTTTCACCCACTGTTCGTAATCAACATCTTGCTGTAAAGTTGATAGCGTAATTTGTCTTGAGTACATTGTATATTGTAAGAGCTCAGCTACATTGCTACGATTCTTGGCTCCCTTTCGTACGGTATCTTGTGTCTGGGATCGGGATGAATCTTCCAGATTTCTCCCTGCAAATGCAGTCGAATGTCGAAACATGTCAAATACCTGGTGAAGGATGGCTCAGAAAATGTATAATGCCTTTGCTGCATTTCCTTCATCCTCGTTAGCCATCGAAGTTGCCGGTGAGAGCAGCTGGATGAGTTTTTTTTTTTTTTTTTTTT